>JAGKTI010004426.1:18782-50649 GCA_018397915.1 Birgus latro
TTCAATGCGGTTTGTGCATGGAATCTGAGGTCCCAGGTTATGTGTCCTCAAGGCATTCTCCTTATGCCCGCCTTTAAAAGAAAAGATTGGGGAGGGTGGGGGAGGGCCATTATGCGCTTGGTTAGGTGTGCAGGGAGGTGGAGGGTATATGCTTGGGTAAGTGGAGGGCTGCAACAGCACAGCATTCCCAGTGTTGTAATCAGGCACCATATTCGTAAAACTTTCTGATCGTATAAAAACATTTATTTTATGCTTTTATCTTAGTAATGTTAGCAAACACTTCAAAACCATCTCAGGGTGAATAATAACAAGAAAATGTGATAATATTTCTGACTATAATTCACTCACTGAAGTGGGGAGCTGGTTATCATTCTAACTGCCCAGATCTTGGGAGCATACGATCACAAAAAAAGTGATTACATGTTACATTTAGTGCAATACTATTCAGTAAATGTATTCCATATTTTAGTCATTTACCAAACAATACTCAAATTCATAGGCATAATCTGTTATTCTGTAAGGCAATGTATGGTAATGCACACTGCCTAGGGGAGGTATATATAAAGCCTTTTGTAAATAAAAGTTGCCCTGAACACTGTTTTACAATGAAATGTAAAAACACACTGCAAAATTTATAAATAAAAGCTTTTATGCCTTCATAGTATTTCTGAAGTGGGTGGTAGGTGGGGGCGCTCACCATTCACTCACTCGATGTAGTGCTGCTTTGAGTGTCTGCCCTTTCCCCTTTTCCTTCCTTCCACTTTTGTCTTTCTTTCCTCCATTCTTTCCTCTTCCTTTTGCCTAAGGGTGACTTTACACTCTCTCTTTTTTCTTTCCTTCACTCTTTCCTCTTCCTTCAGCCTATGGGTGACTCTACACTGAGTGACAGGCCCAATGGTTTCCTGTACACCAGGAAACCATTTGCTATGCTGGGTGGTAACCAGATAACCAAATTATGATGCCTGGTAGTTCAGTGGGTAATTAAGGGGCTCCAATCAGATTCAGCCTGTGTAGGTTTATACTGAAGGAGTGGTTGGGGTTTACTGCTCATGTAATGCCACTCAGGGATGAGTGAGGCTGGTCACT
Source organism: Birgus latro (assembly GCA_018397915.1). Taxonomy (NCBI): domain Eukaryota; kingdom Metazoa; phylum Arthropoda; class Malacostraca; order Decapoda; family Coenobitidae; genus Birgus; species Birgus latro. Next base: position 19,869 of record JAGKTI010004426.1, read on the forward strand.
CTCATCTTAAATGTCAGGACCAACTTGCCTAGCCCAAGGCTCCTACGCTCCTCAGGGGTGGCACAGGATTGGATGATGGATGGATACATTGTATAGGGTAAATCTAAATCTACAAGAGAACTTTTCTGGTCGGCATCTTCAGTCAAACATTCATTCATAAAATTAAATCTATCTACCTGTCTATCTATAGCCAGATGCCATAATCCTGTAGGGGTTGCCGTTTATCTGTGAGTTAGTTACTTTAAGGGGAGGGGCACTAACCCTCTGCCAACCCACCTGACACATAGGGATCATGTATGGGTTGGTTAAATAGTTACCACCCAGCACTGTATATGGTTTCCTGCTTATAAGAAACTATTAGGCTTGACTCAATGTAAAGCCACCTGAAAAGGAAAGAAGAGCAACAAGTGCATTCAGTATTGCCATGCAATACAGTCCCCTACTGGATGATAATCATACATATGCAATTGACCTTGGAAATAGATGGCTGGTTGTTCCGCGCAACACACCGTCATGGTATGGGGAACAATTGTGTGAAATTACATCAAAATCTGTCCATGCATGTGGTAGTTACAGAACACGAATGCTAAGTATGACAGCACCTGACCTTGTTTGCACCCGAGGTGTGACCTTGACTTGGAAGTAGATGGCTGGTTGTTGTGCATGACACATGGGGAACAACTGTTTGAAGTTATATCAAAATCTGTCCATGCATGTGGAAGGTACAGAGCAGACACAAAATTGCAAACAGACTACCCGACCTTGTCTGTGCTCCAAGTGTGACCTTGACCTTGGGAGTAGATGGCTGGTTCTTGCGTGCAACACACTGTCATGGTATGGGGAACAATTGTGTGAAGTTATATAAAAATCTGTCCATGCATGTGAAAGTTACAGAGCGTACACGAAATTGCAGACGTACTGATGCAACCACACAAACCTATGGTCCCCAACTGGTTTCACCAGTAAGGGACTAATAAAAAGTGACAGAAAAGATGGGAGAAACAGGAAGAGTGGAGAGCAGACACAGAAAAAATTGATTACGGTGATGGAAGAAGAAGGCAGCACTGCATCAAGTGAGTAGATGATGACTTACCATAAATGATAACACTGGCCTGATCAAGAGAAACACTTTGAAAATGCTGGGATCCAGACAACATGGGATGCATTACAGAATCAAAATAAACAGAGTGTGGCTTATACATTACTTGTTTTGTCATGCTGGCATATTATATGTGAACAACTGGGGTTTAACTGGTGCAGTTCAAGAGATAGATGGGGGTTATATTGCTCAAATATCTCAGGCAGAAGTGGCTGGTCACCTTCCATATCTGAACTAAATGTGCCTAGTTCCAGACCCCTATGCTACTGATGAGGTAATATAAAACTGGAAAAGGGTGAATCCCCTGAGCTAGGAACAATGGACCATATAACTCTGCATGGTATGGAGAGATCCTTGGAGAGACCGCTGCATCTCTCACCACAAGTACACTACCCTGGCGGGCTCAAACTGCCAATCCTACAGTCGAGAAGTGTGACCGCTACCACTGAGCTATTCTGATCCCTAGGACTGGAAGATGAATTAATTTTAACACTCAAGACTGGGGACATGCATGACACATGTACTTTTATATTTTTGAGGGCTCTGATCCTGCATGTATGTGTCAGTTTTTTTTCTACCAACGTTTGACCCTTGGCCTTTGACTGCTCCTGCTAATATGAGCTGAACAGTAGGCTGAATGCAGCTGGGGAAGGTAGCAGGTATGTCTGAGTTAATTGTTGAAAAGCTAAAATCCTCAGGAGATGTAGGAGTGGGTCTAGATACTGATTTGATAAATACAATTATATATGAAAGTGTTGTCATAGTTGTCTGACTGAAGAGTGTGATTGTAAATATCTATGAGAGGAAGGATGATGCCCTGGAAAGAAGATATTATAGAGGCACTGAATTTTTGGACCAGATAATGAAGGCAATGCAGAGAGTTCTAAAAGGTATGATTAGGGGAAGAGTGAATGTACTGATGAGATGCAGTTTGGGTTTATGCCAAGCAGAGGGACCACTGATGCCATATTCATTGTCTGACACTTTCAGGAAAAATATACACAGAAGAAAAGGGATATACTTTTTTTTGTTGATTTAAAGAAGGCCTTTGATGGAGTCCCTAGGAAGGTGGTGAAGTAGGCAATGAGAATGCTTGGGAATGAGGAGTGGCTGGTTAGAGTGGTTATGGCTGCATATGTGCATCCAGGTGAAAGTGAATGGAGATTTGAGTGATGAGTTTTCTGTGAATGCTGGTATGCATCAGGGGTCAGTCTTGAGCCCCTTATTGTTTGTCATGGTGCTGAAGCTCTTTCACGTGACTAAGGGAAATGGACTCCCAAGGGAGATGTTGTATGCTGATGACTTGGTGTTGATTAAAGAGAATGAAAGAGAATCAGAGGAAAGATTTAGGAAATGGAGAGCTGGAATGGGGCACAAGGATTTGAAAGTATATGCAGATGAAACTAAAGTAATGATATCTAGGCTGGTGGCAATAATGTCAAAGCAGAGGAAGTGTCGCCATGTGCGGTTTGGCACAAGGGTTTAGGAATTAACTCTGTCCTGTGCACTGTTTATAATACGTGGGTGCATAGGAGATGTGCTAGTATTAGAGGTAAACTGCAAGATAATGCTGGTTTGTGTGTGCAGTGTGTCAAGGAGAACCTGTAGAGCATCAGGTATGAAAGGATTGATCTTGCTGCTGAGCCCTGAGTGTGTGCTGTAGAGGAGTTTTGTTATTTGGGGGTCATGTTATGTGCTGGAGGTGGGATTGGATCTAGCTCTGTGGCTAGGGTAATGAGTGGTGGAAGGAAGTTCTAGGAGCTATTGTCTCTTCTGACATCGAGAGGACTCTCCCTCTGTGTAAAGGGATCCTTGTATGTATTATGTGTTTGGAGTGTAATGTTGTACAGCAGCTGAGACCTGAGCAGTAGAGGAAGAGGATATTCACAGGTTCAAAAATACAGAAATGACAATGATTAGATGGATGTGTAGTGCGTCCCTGAATGCGAGACCTGGGAGTAGCTCGGACTGTGAATGAAGAATTGAGAGGAAGGATGGGACAGGAGTGTATTGATACTGTATTGAGGAAGGGTAGACTGAGACAGTTGGGCATGTTCAGAGGATAGAGGATGACTACTGGCTGCAGAAGGTGCAAAGTGGGGGTAGAGTTGTGAGAGGCAGACCGAAAAAGATATGGGACGAGGTCATGGAGTGTGACCTCAGGGATACGGGAATGAACAGGGAGGCTGCCATCGATCATGCAGCATGGACAGCCACCATTAGGTGACCAAGGCCGATGCATGGAAGCATGTTTGAGTCTTTATAAATGATACTATATGAACACAATATTATTCACAGGGGTTGTCCTTCACTCCGGCCAGATTTTTGGCAGAATGGGCCATAGTTTTACCCTAAGGACAATTTCTGCATAGTGGTAGATTTCCTCTCAGGCCAGGGTGCAGCACCTGAGGGACGACCTACATGAGAGGACAGCTCTTCATCTGCACTGGGGGAGGTGATGGCTGAATTGGTAGAGAGGTGGCCAGCAGTCCTAATGGACCCAGGTTCAAATCCTCGCTGGGGCAAGGAAGAGTTTAAGGATTTGAATTTCATAAAAAGCACACTTTACTGATCTACCAGATGACCCGCCGACATGTTGTAAAAATACCCTCGCTAATACCAATACACCAGTCTTGTATGAGACAGTCCTAGCATGTATTCAACATGGATGGTGCGTGTTAGTGCCGAAGTGGTGACGTGGAGGTGTATGATAAGCAGGTGGACTACTGGGCCTTGGGAGCAGGCTGTAAACCCTATGCTCAGAATCAGACACATAAAAAAAAAAAAAATCAACCCAACATTTTAATACTTCCTCCAGTTCTGTACATTTTGGTTTCCTGAGAGGTAGTTTGGTTCTTGATACAGTTGGCTGAGCACAGGCTTTTACAATTTCTCACTAGTTTTTCTGACTGTACTGATGCTATGGTCATTCACCATGAGAATAAGAGTGCTCTCACCATGCTTTGGTATGTTTTTTTTCATTTCGTTTAGTTTTTGAAGGCTCCAACATGCTTGCATGCGTTGGCCTTGGTCATCTATTGGCCGCTCTCCATGCTGCTCGATCCCTGGCAGCCTCCCTGTTCAGTCCCTTAACCCTTAAGTCACACTTAATGACCTCGTCCCATGTCTTTCTCGGTCTACCCCTCCCAACCCCTTCCCCAACATTAACACTTCTCACCCTCTGCATCCAATTATCATCTCCCATCCTCTCCACATGTCTAAACCACCTCAGCCTACCTCTCCTCATCACAACACCAACACACTCCAGTCCCATCCTACCTCTCAACTCTTCCATCGTAAACCCAGCCCCCCCAGGCCTTGCACACAGGGACGCACTGCACATCCATCTAATCATTGTCATTTCTGTACGTTTAAACCTGCGAATATCCTCTTCCTTTACTGCCCAGGTCCCACCACCACACAGCATCACACTGCCAACACATGCTGCACACAAAGACCCCCCAGCATGCAAGGAGAGTCCCCCCAACGTCAGGAGAGGCAACAGCTCCCCGAACCTCCTGCAACCACTTCCCACCCCAGCAACTGAGCCAACTCCAGCCCCACCTCCGGCACACAACACGCCTCCCAAACAACAAAACTCCCCCATACACTCAAGAGACCCACTCACAAGCTCAACCCTCCCACGCCCAACAATCTCCACCCGCTCTCCCCGACGCCGCACACACGAAATCAGCACCATCCCGCAGTCCACCTCCAACACCACCACATCTCTTGTGCACCCATCTATCACAAACACCACACAAGACGGAACCACCCCCCACACCCCAGTGGCAAACTGCACATGGCCACTCTCCCCCTCCTCCGACCGCACCGCCACCAACCTCAGACATCATCACCCCTGCCCCATCTGCACCCACCCCCAAGCCCCTGTACCCAACACCACCTCTCCACCTCCCAAATCCTTCCTCCGCCCCCCCTTCACTCTCCGCAACCAACACCAAACCACCAGCACACAACACCTCCCATGGGAGTCCATCTCTGAAGTCACGTAAGAGGGCTTCAAGCACCATGACAAACAACAAGGGACTCAAAACTGACCTCTGATGCACACCAACATTCATGGAAAACTCATCACTCAATACTCCATTCGCTCTTACCTGGGTGCGAGCACCCACGTACATGGCCATAACCACCCCAACCAGCCACTCCTCCAACCCCAGCTTTCTCATTGCCCACTTCACCACCTCTCCAGGGACTCTGTCAAAGGCCCCCTCCAAATCAACAAAAACAATATACAACTCCACCCTCCCCCCAACACATCCTTCTTGAAGCTGTCGAACAACAAATATGGCATCAGCGGTCCCCCCGCCTGGCACAAACCCAAACTGCATCTCCGATATTCACTCCCTCTCCAATCACACCCTCTAGAACTCTCTCCACCACTTTCATTATCTGATCCAAGAGCTCCACACCTCTGTAATCTCCCCCTTCCAGGGCATCACCCTTCCCCTTGTACTCACCCACAACCACACTCTTCTGCCAATCATCCGGGACAACACACTCGTACACAATCACATTTATCAGGTCAGCGACCAACCCCACCCCACCATCTCCCGAGGGCCCCCAACACCTCGGCAGCCAACCCAGACACACCCACCGCCCTCCCCACCTGCATCACGCCCACCGCCTCACCCACAGCAGCAGCGCCAATCAAAGGCCAAGGGCCAAGCACCGAACCAGCCGGCTCCAAACCCTCTCCATCCCAACCAAACTCCTCACTCAACAACCGGCTACAACGCTCTCTCCACGCATCTCTAACATCCTCACTGTTCACCACCACCCCTCCATCATCACTCCCCACACACCGCCCACCCACAATGTCCTGACCATCCCCCCTCACCCGACCCGCCACCCCAAAAATCATATCCTTCCCCTCCCCACGATTCAGATCGTCAAGCAAAAGTCTCTGTGACTCAGACTTCGCCCTGTATACCTCTCCCCTAGCCCCGTGCCTGGCAGCCAAGCGCCCCTCCCCGCCACCACCCCCCTTCCCTTCCCCGGAAAAGCCCCCCCCCTCTCCCCAACTGCAGCCTCCACACCCCCATCCCACCACCAAGCCACCCCATGTCTTGGTGGGCTCCCCGTCCAACCGCACACCGAATCGGCAACTCTCAAGAGGCTGCTCTTAAGGGCTCTATACTGTTCATTAATGCCTCTATCTATGTCATATATTTTAACTTTTCCCCTGATAATAAATGTTTTCCTTATTTTCTTAGCAGTTTTACTGCAAAGCACAGCACCAGCTGAGAATATAGACATCATTAACAGTTAATTATCAACCACCTGGTCACAACAGAAGGAGCCGTGGGAGTAAATAATAAGCAAGAACAATGTTTCTAAACACAATAGTCATACAATAATGAGGTAGGTCATGTGCGGGTGGGTTTTGGTGCACAAAGTCCTCCTGGAGATAGACAGAAGCACAAAACACAAGCTGTAAACAATTTCACTTGTCTAGAAATCTGATATATAAATAAAATACAGCCATTTGTTTTTTCTGAACAATTAAGTGATGGTATTGTGTTATTAAATAACACTCATAAATGTTTATGTTACCATAAAATCTGTCATAAATTGTAAACTGTATTACTTCATGACTCTACCATAATGTACAGTACAATAGTGTGGGATGCAGATGTTTCTATACTGTGCAGCTAAATACTAACCTGAAGCCAATATAGTGCAATCTCTGGAAAAACAGATGGTATATACTGTGGCTGTGTGAGAAGCCATTTCTGCAATGAGGTGGCCATGTGCCATGTCCCAGATGAGCACACGCTTATCTCCACCAGCAGAGGCCAAGTACCGGCCACAAGGTGAAAATGCTAAAGCGTCTATTACATCCTGGAAAAAAGGCATTCACCTATTAGAATATAATACATGATACAGGTAAGATATAAGAATTTCAGAAACTTCTGTGCACAGCATCTGTCAATACAGTGATCCCTTGGTTATCGTGGATTAGTTGTAGAGGTTTTCATTATCACTGCTGCCACTGACATAGTTTTTATTAAAAAAAATATTGTTATCATTCAGAAGAGCTGGTTTCTGACAAAAATGATGGTCCAAAATCTGTGATTTATGATGACTTCAAGGAATTCAAAGATAAGTCCTTACAAGTACTCCTCAACTTAAATAATTAATTAGTTCCTGCAGCTATTACATAAGTCAAACTTTTACATAAGTCTGTATTTACTCTTGGAGTTGTGTAATATCTTTAACCAACATTCAGTACTCACTCAATCATTATTTTTGTTGGTAAAAGCTTTTATGACAAATTCAGATGTGTACAGGACACTGTAGATGCTAAAGTGAAACTCTTGATGGCCAAGATTAAAACTAATCAGAAATAATTGTCAACATGGTGGAAACACTGTAGCCAATTACCACAGTTTTTTTTACTTCTACGATCATATTGTTATTGGCTACAACTGGTCAGATGGGTAGACAGACTGGTGGGGTGGGCAGGGTGGGTGGGGTTGCTGAGCAGGATTGGTGTGTTGGTGGGTAGTGGGAAATTAGGTTCATGGTTGTAATAGGACAATAGGGAATATATCCCAGGGGATATGAGTCCAAGGTGGAACATAAGTTCAGTGGTTAAAAAGGGAACCCAGGGGTCTTCTCCCACAGGGAAGATGTCCATCCAGGTTCTCAGGCAATACCAGTATGCATGATCATAGGCTTTTACCCATGCAATGCCAGGTACCCCTACTAGTGTTTAATATGATTTGTGCATAACAATTCTCAACAATTATTAATATTTTATGCATTCTACTGTGACAAACACAATGTGTGACATGAACAAGTTAAACATTCAAACATCTGATCTACTGGGTAGAAACCTTGCAGGAACAGATCACACAAAAACAGAATATCATAACTGGCTCCTGAATTTTGAGTCTGACTGGAACAGGGAAGGTTTGAAGTCTGCGGATCCAGTGTTTGGCCCTTGGCCATTGACTGTTGCTGCTACTGTTTCGTTTCGTTTTTGAAGGCTGCAACATGCTTGCATGTGTCGGCCTTTTAGGATTGGAGCGTGTAGCATTTTATGTCCGGATGCCCTTCCTGATGTCTACCAATGACCCTTGGGTGGATTCGATCCTCCGACCCTACGGCCAGAGCGGAGCGCTCTAACCCACTGTGAGCAGTGCAATAGGCTCGATGCAGCTGGGGAAGGCAGCAGGTAGGTCTGGATTGACTACTGAAATGCTGAAGGTTTCAGGATATATAGGAGTGGGTTTAGCTACTGGTTTGAAGAATTCGATTACATACGAGTGTGTTGTCCCAGATGACTGGCTGAAGAGTGACTGTAAATGTGTATAATGGGAAGGATGATGTCATGGAAACTTTTCAGCCAGATAATGTGAAGGTAACAGAAGGAGACCTAAAAGGTAAGACAAGGGAAAGGGTGAATACTGATGAGATACAGTTTGGGTTTATGAGATGCTACCTAAAAGTTCCCGAAATTTGAAAACAGGGCAGATGCCAGAAACTGCTTGTTGTACAGTGTGTGGAAGCTAGGTGGCAGTGCACGTACCCTTTGTTTTTTAGTGTCAAATGGCATTGTGTTGGGATATGTGTTCACTGCAAGAATGTTTTTTTTTTTTAATCACTGTGATTGGGTTACGTAGTTTGTGAACTTTGTGATCTCAAAAATGAAGGATGAGCAAGAGCAACATGTGTGCATCAAGTTTTGTGTGAAAGTCGAGAAGAACATGGCAAAAACTCGTAAAATGTTAAAACATGCAATTGGTGACAATGCTTTCGGGGTTACACAAACCTATGACTGGTTTAAGTGTTTTAAAAATGGATGAATGTCAACAGATGACGATGCACGTTCTGGCCGCCCTTCCACAAGGTCAACTTATGACAATGTGGCCTAAGTTTGTGCAACCATCCTTGAAGATCATAGGAGGATAATCCATGATTTTTGTGACACTGTCTGCCTATCACATAGACCTTTCTAATGCATTCTGTCTGGTGATGTGAGGCAAAAACGTCCAAACAAGTGGCACACAAACAAATAGGTGCTTCACCATGACAATGCACCTGTGCACACAACCTTGTTGTTCAGCAGTTTTTGGCATAAAAAAACAGGCCAGTTGTCCCCCATCCCCTGTATTCACCACATTTGGATCCCTATGATTTTCTCCTCCTTCTGAAAATGAAAATCCAGCTGAAAGGACTAAGATTTGACACTAGTGAGGAGATCCAGGAGCAAATATCAGAAGGTCCTGAAAAAGCTGATGCTCAAAGACTTCCAGAATGCATTCTGAGTGTGGCAGAAGTGCTGGGATCAATGTCTGCACACCCAAGGAGCCTACTTTGAAGGAAACTGTAGTGACAGCATGTGACTTTTTTTTTCCCCTTCTTTAGTCAAATTTTGGGTAGCACCTCATCTGCCAGACGAAGGGACCACTGAAGCCATATTCACTGTCTGGCATATAGGAAAGAAAAGAGAGCTGTACTTTGTTTCTGTTAATTTGGAGAAGTACTTTGATGAGTCCCTAAGAAGGTGGTGAAGTAGGCACTGAGACAGCTTGAGATCGAGGAGTGGCTGGTTAGCATGATTATGGCTTTGTATGTGGTGTTCACATCCAGGTTAGAGGGGTCAGTCTTGAGCCCCTTACTGTTTGTCATAGTGCTTGATGCTCTCTCATATGACTTCAGAAACGGACTTTCATGGAAGATGTTGCATACTGATGACTCGGTGCTGACTGCAAAGAATGAAAAGGGGACAGGGGAAATATTTAGGAAGTAGCACAAGGGTTTGTGAGTAAATGCCTATATAAAACAAAAGTGATAATATCTATGGCTGGTGGTGATACTGTCAAAGCACAGGGAGTGTGGCCATATGCAGTCTGCCACAAGGGTGTGAGATGTATATCTATACTGTGCTGTGTTTGTGATAAGTGGGTGCCTAAATGAAGAAGTGGTATTAGAGGTAGGCTGTGAAATAATGCTGATTTTGTGTGTGCAATGTGTCGCAGAGAGCATGTATAGATTGACAGGTACGAAAATAATGATCTTGCTGGTGATTCACTGTGTGTAAATGAATTCTGTTATTTGGGGAACATGTTACGTGCTGGCAATGGGGCTGGAGTTAACACAGTGGCTGGGCTAGGGTAAGGAATGGTTGGAGAAGTTCAAGGAGCTGTTGCCTCTCCTGACACTGAGAGGGCTATCCTTTCGTGCTAAGGGATCCTTGCAGGCAGCATGTGCTATGAGTGTAATGCTGTATGGTAATGAGCCCTGGGCAGTAAAGGAAGAGGATACTCATTAGACTCAAAAATAAAGAAATGACAGTGATTAGATGGACTTGTGATACATCCTTCAATGCAAGGCCTGAGAGAGCTAGGATTGTCTGAAGAGTTGAGAGGATGGAATTTGAATGTGCTGGCATTGTGATGAAGAGGAGTAGATGGAGATGGTTTGAGAACACTGAGAGGATGGAGGATGACAAAAGGGTGTGGAATGTGAGAGGTGTGAACATACCGGGTAGGGTTGCAAGAGGCAGAGCACATGACCTAGGACAAAATCATGAGTGGCCTCAGGGATAGAGGACTGAATAGGGAGGTGGTCAGATATTGAGCAGCGTGGAGAGCCGACATTAGGTGACCATGGCCAATGCATGCAAGCATGTTGGGGCCCTTATAAACAATACGTACGATACATCACACTAACTTAAAGTGGTCCATAAGTATCCTCAGGATAACCTGTGCATTACATTACTGCCATAATTACTCTCAGTACGATCTGTGCATTACATTACTGCCACAGTTACCCTCAGTATGATCTGCACAATAAATTATTGAACAGTAATTAATGTAACCAAGCTGTAACTGATTAGGTCTTGACAAAAAGAAGAAAAATACAGGTAGCAATGTCACTGGAAAGGCACAAACATTGTATCCATTAATTTTCTGCCCAGTAATCCTTACAAAAACACCCACCAACCTCACCAGTCTATGCTCAACACTCACCTCTGCTCACTACCTGTACTGTAGTACATTTTATATAGGTATATATCGAGAGGAACGCAGTACTATACTATCTAATAAATACCCCAAAGTGTCAGAATTTAGTTGGTGGTTGGGTAGCATGTGGTGTAAAAAGTCATAAAGATGAAGTTAGTCATGGCCAACAAAAACAATCAGCTTTTTCCAATAGGTTTAGTTGTTCAAACTGAAAATTTATTATTCTTGTGGAAGGTTAGAGAACCATTTAGGTATGGATAACAAAACTAACTGTCCATGGCTATTATAAAGAAAGGTTAACTCTGGCTATCACTCTTCAACAAAGAAGAGGGCCCAATCCTGTAGAGAACTTCATATGGACTGACAGAGAGACAGCAGATAACAGCTTATACTGTATCATGAAGCACAACAAGACTACTTTTTTTTCTTTTCAGCTGTCACTTTATTTTGAGGAAACAAATCCTCCTACACTCTTAGTGACCCATAACTGATACCCATCTTACATCCCAAGTAATCCACAACTGACACCAATCTTACACCCTTAGTAGCCTATAAATGACAGCCATATCTCCAAAGGACCAAACCCCACAAGAAGAAGACGTCTTCACCCACTGAAGGAAGTGCAGCCACCCTATCAACTAGAGCATCTAGTATAGTTAGGCTAAGGTTCTTTAAGGTGCTGACAGGGATGCCTTCATGTGTTGGCACCAATATAACCAAGTGGCTTCAATGTCCAATTGCACATATGTCTTTCAACTCCCTCCCTATCTGCTGAAAGGAGGGTGATGGACTGCAGGAGAAAGGCAACTTCAGCCTGAAGTCCACTCGATGCATATTTCAAATGAACCTAGGGCTAAAACTACTACAACCACAGTGCAGCCTCATTTTGCAATAGGGTTGCATCAAGTAAAGACCTATTGCATAGCAAATTATTGCATAATGAGGTCAATATAACCTGGGTTCAATGCAGTTTCCTTGACCGCAAAGTCTAAAATGGCCTAAAAAAACCTCTCCCACCCACCTGAAGTTTGTCCTATGCTGGTACGAGTCATCACCAAGGGAGTCACCCCCGACCCCAGGATGGGGGACAGTTGGAGGGTCTGGACGTCCACTCCACACATAAAGATACAATATCACATAATATCATATGCTGTACTATTTATTAAGCACGTGCACTGCTATTTGACGATAACAATAGTGTGATCTGATAATGCCCAAGATAGGATTAGAAGTAGAATCCCGCTAGTACACTGCTTTCTCTACAGACAGTGGGCATTATCAGTATAAGAGAATGCCAATGGGATTAACAACAGCTCCTGGCACATTCCAGCGATTAATGAATAGCGTATTGGCTGGAATATTAGGCAACAGTATATTTGTCTACCTGGATGACACCATAATTGCGACACCCACACTAACAGAACATCTACAGAAGTTAGATGAGCTACTACACAAGTTAGCCAGTGCAGGTTTAAAAATTAAGCTGTCTAAATGTAAATTTTACTTCAAGGAAATAAAATTCTTAGGCCACAGACTAGATGCAGAAGGGATCCACACCACTGAGGACAAAATAAAAGCAGTAAGAGATTTCCCAGAACCCACAAACGTGGATGAAGTATGACAATTTTTAGGGCTCGCCGGGTATTATAGGGCATTTATATAACACTTCTCTCACACAGCCCAACCCTTATTTCTCCTGCTGAAAAAACAAGCGGTATTTCAGTGGGGAGAGGGACAAAAAAAATGCATTTAATGAAATAAAAGATAAACTTACATGTGCACCTTGCTTGGCTTATCCTAAATTCACAAAGCTGTTCATAATTTGCACAGATGCTTCTCTCAAAGGTTTAAGTGCTGTACTGATGCAAGAGCATAAACGAGGTAAATACCAACCCATTGCTTTTGCCAGTAGACAAATAAAAGGAGCAGAGAAAAATTACTGTGCAACAGACTTAGAAGCCCTAGCGGTAATACTGTATTTGCTCTACAAAAATTTTGTGACCTCGTGTACGGATATGAAATTCACCTATACACAGACCACAAGCCTCTTGTAGGCATGCTCCAAGAAAAAATCCTCTCTGGGAGGAGAGCACAATGGAAATGTAAAATCCAGAATTACTATGGTAAATATTCACTACAGTACATAAAAGGTAAAGTGAACGCGGCAGCAGATGCCTATAATAAGTCCACGGGAATCACTCCCCAACAAGGATGAAACGATCCCCACAATTCAAGAAATCTCACAAGCACAAAGACAGGACCCAGTATGGTCTAAAGTAATATATCATCTCGAGTCAGGCGATGATGTACCATTACCCAAGTTACATGCACCACTTGAACAATTCACAATGGTAAACAATGCCTTATATAGGGTAAATCCAGGACAACCAATTCATAGAAAAAATATTAGGCAGTTAGTTACTCCTAGTACAATGATACCACACATTTTAAGGACAGTACACGATAGTCCACATGCAGGGCATCCTGGCAAGGACAGAACAGTCAGACAGGACCAGATGTCATATTATTGGCCAACGTTACGGAAAGACATACATACTCACGTAGACAACTGTGAGTCTTGTGCGAAACATAAAGGTTACATGATATCACCTGCACCTTTAGGTAAATATCCAGTCCCTAACCTGTGGGACATTGTCGCGGTTGATTTACTTAAACTACCCTTAACTGCCAATCACAATCAATATCTATTTGTTCATACTGATAATTTCCCACGATATGTGATATTGGTACCAATTAAGGATAAAACAGCTGAAACAGTCGCACAGGTATTCATTGATAGTGTGATCTGTAGGTGTAAGCAACAATGGTGGTGAATTTAACTCTGAAATTTTGCAAGAAATAAGTAAACAATACCTGTAGGTGTAAGCAACAATGGTGGTGAATTTAACTCTGAAATTTTGCAAGAAATAAGTAAACAATACAATACAAAGAAGAATAATATCTTGGCCTACCATCCAGCTTCTAATGGATTGGTGGAAAGGCAGAATAAAAAAATATTAAATGTACTACGGCACATCCTCAATGAAAATTAAGCAAACTGGGATGACTGGATCCCCAGAGATGAAGCATCACTCAACTGTGCAATTAATAAATCAATAGGAGATACACCTCATTTCATTATTTAAGGGTCAGACAAACATCTCCCTTACGAAACGTTAGAAGGCGAGCAAATTCCCATATATAATTATGATGATTATCCTAAACTTTGCCTACGTAAATTTCAAGAATTACACACAAGGGTAAAGAAACAGTTAACGATGTCCAAGGAAGAAATGACAGAATCATTTAATAAGAACTTGGCAAAAGAATCAAACATCAGCATTGGTGATATTGTCTATGGCCTCATTCACACTAGAGACAACAAACTGTCACTGAAATTTGAAGGCCCATACAGAGTAATTAAGAGAAGAGCTAACAAGGCATGATTAAATCACTATCGCGTGACGAAGAAAAAGAAATACATATTGATCACTTAAAAAAGGTCTAAAAAAACTTAGCTTGCAACTATAAAGCACCGGACACAACCAAAAACCCTAGTACATACTGTGCAAATAAGCCCGAAGCAATTAACACATATCGGAATAAATTGCGGTCACATACCAAACAGACAAACATAGGTGCAACCAATACAGCTCTCACCATAACAAGGCATTTACATGAATTAGGAATCGATTTAGACTCCTTTTATAGGTAATAACAGATATCTAATACAGTTGTTCTTTCGGTAGATAAAGATAAGGCAAATAATTCCATGGATTATGTTCCTGTTGATGAGATCAAGAGGATCACCTCACTTACATCCTCAACATATAGTCCGACAGTACCGAAATTAGTCTGGATGTACTGCAAGACATACCAATAATGTTACAGAAAATATCAGGACCACTCAGAACTCTGGAAGCGGTATTAACACACCCTTCTTCACATGATCACCCCACACAAGAAGTAGCTGAATTAATTAAATTAATTGACTAGACGCTAGAACAGGCTAAGCATGTGATGATCACCACGATCCAGGACATCCCATCAGCTGGGAGTAACACGCTTAGGACAGGAAACGACATCACAAATGCACGCAACAGACGTGGAGCAATTTTAGGGAACATTTTTGGACTAGCTACAGAAAATGATCTAAAGGAAATCAGTAACAAATTTAACAAAATAGCACAAGTTCTCTCCTACCAACATAAGTTGGCTGACACTCAGAACACCTTAATGCCAGTGATTGTGAAGAACCTAAGGAAAGCAGAAGCATCAACTCTAGGAACTGTGGAGAAATTAAATGCACTAGAAGGTAACAATACACTATTCCAACACTTCTCTGTGATCATGGGACATACTGACTTACTAATACTACAGTTAGACAACACCAGGGCTCAGTACCAGTCTTTCATGAAAGGAATTGCTAATGCAGGTTACGGAAGGATCACTATTAATTTACTACCCATTCACAACCTCAGGCAAATAATTAACCAAGGCATACATAAGCATGGTTTGAAACCTTTGTTTGAGGAAAGAAATCTGATGTTACATTATCCATATTTGGAAGCAACACTGACAACAACATCAATAGTAGTCCATGTACCGTTCGTAACAGATGCCTTTTTCACAGTCTATCAAATATACCCTTTTCCTTCTAAGAAAGATGACTCATAGCCACCATCAACATCAAAACAGAAGTCATCATTGTCTCCAAGAAACAGGACGCCGTAGCTTTCACTAGTGACAAAGCAATGGAACACAAATGTCACACATCTTTACATGCATTTCATCTTTGTCCTGCGTACATCTTCACGTTTCAGCCAGCTGAGACAGTCCCTTGTGGAATGGCTATCATAAAACATCATGACATCCCTCATCACTGCAACTTCACATTTGCCCCAGATAAACTCAGTCATCATCAACGCACTGGACATTCACAGTTCTTCTACTTCACTCAAAATACATCAGTTTTTGTGACTTGCCCAGATACATCTCCAGCCCATACATCAGCATCTGGTTTATACATCTCACCAGATTACTGTCAGTCCTGACACCTACACTATCCACCTTGCCCACTAAAAACCATTATGCCAATCTCAACCACACACACAAGTACTTCCAGCCATTACCTAGGATGAACTTAAATGTAAGTGCACACATTAAGTTGAATTCACCCAAGTATGAAACCATGCAACTACTAAATCAGACAATACAACCTTGGGAAGAATACAGTAGGATTATGTTTAACCCGTATTATGTATACAGCCCAGCTCCAGTCATCTTTGTGATTTTTTCCATCATATTTGTTGTATTACTTTTGGCCATGCACAGAATGCAAGCGAGAATTGCTAACCTTGAATCAGTGTTTAAGAACTGTTCTGTACAAGTGAGACAAACTGAGTAAATATTGTAAATAGTGTATATACTGTATATATAAGTTTTATATAAACTAACAAAATATGGGTTACATATAATATAGACTTACTTCAATTATACTATTATATCTCATTTATATATGAATATATACAGCAAGTCCTTCGCATAAATACTGTATAATTAACTACAGTAGACGTGCCTTGTATTATTTTAATATTACTATTATATACAGTATATGTACAATTTTATAACTGCAACCACTACATTATCCCAATTATGTAACTTTTATAATATTATGTACTTCACTTAATTAGCTTACAAGTTGACTGTAATGTAATATGTATTAATATATTAATGACAATATTTTCTGTCGTTCGTATGACAGTGGGCGTGACCGAGCGATATGTAGATATTATATAGGCATTAGTATACATCTTATAAACACAAAGCACAGGATGTAGTGTCTGACAGAAACATACACAGCTTCTCACTAGGAATGTCAATTCTCCACAATCATGTTGTCCCAGACCATCAAGAATCCTTAACCCGGCCAGTCCTGACCGATTTTTTACCCAACACCCCCTCAGAACCTGACCGATTTTCAACTTTTTTGGGGGGGCTCAAACCTCAGCTTTTGGTGAGAAACATCGAAAATTCATAGAGAAATCACCCTCCTGATCTTATAACAGGTGTCAGTCAGCCTTACGTTTTCCTTCTTTCTCAGGGTACCTGGCTGAAGAAAACGAACTATGGAAGGGTTAACTAATTCAAAGCCACTTTAAATTACGTATTTATTTATTTATTTATTTGGTACGAATTTATGTGTAGTACAAGTCTATATTGGTTTTCAAACAATAATAAAGGCGATAAAAGCACTGTTCACTCACCCAAAACCCCAGCACATGGCACCTTCCTTTACGACATTACCACTTCATCACTTCTGTTTGTTTCTCCCTCTAGCTTCTTTATTTCTTTGTCTTCCACCTCAGGAATTGCTTTCACCGTGCATTTCGTCATTGGAGAAACCGTGGGGCAACATATCTTAACTGGCCAGGTTACTACTAACAAGTGAATTGCCAAGTGTGGGGGGGAGGGGGGGTCAGGTGGGGCCAGGCAGTATTCTCGCTTGAGAGCAGGTAGAGGAAGGTCTCCCACATATGCCTACCAAAAATCACCCGGAAATCTTGAGAAATGTGCAAACGACGGGCCTTGCAACTGACTGACATACAATGCACGTCTGTGGGTCTGTCCGCGGAAAAAAGTAGTGACGTGCATCGGACGTCAGTGGGACTTGGTGGGTTAACATACGATGTTTTTCAAAATACACTTGTAGCCCAAACAACCAAGAATTTCATGACATATTCAAACATGTGGAAGTCCACAGGATATCTATCAGACACTACTACCTCACCAAACATCCTCTCCTACCTGTATATAATGTCAGAGAGAAGCCCTACAGAAAGAAAAGGGGTAGATAATGCCCGAGAGCACAATTAGGGCAGAGTAAGGAGAAAGGGGAGACTGGCCGTCATACTAAGCTAGTCTGTAAATCACTATCAATATAACTGTACAATAAAACTCAGTAACCCAAGAGTGCTGTAACTCATCTTGTTGATAATACATCTCACAACTTTATTCTGGTTGTACTAAAAAATCCATAATCAACTTTCCTACTTCCCTACAAGTACCTACGACCACGTTATCGAGAAGTGGCCTTTCTTGCGCAAAATAGAATGAAAGGAAATGATCACAGCCAATGTAAACACTAGGAGGCCATTTTGGCATGCATAAGTCATTGTGTATGCATGAGAATCTTGGAGGCAGCTGTCAGCTTGCATACATCAGCCTTGGTCACATAATGGTGGCTCTCCATGCTGCTCGGTCTCTGGTAGCCTCCCTATTCTGTCCCCTATCAATGAGGTCACACTCAGTGACCACGTCGTCTTTTTTTTTTACTTATCTCTTGCAACCCTATCCCTAATGTTCACACTTCTCACTTTCTGCTCCCAGTTATCATCCCCCATCCTCTCCACATGCCCAAACCATCTCAATCTCCCTCTCCTCATCACAACACCAATACACTCCAGTCCCATTCTACCTCTCAACCCTTCCATCGTAAACCTAGCCCGCTCCAGGCCTTGCACTCGAGGACGCACTGCACATCCACCTAATCATTGTCATTCTGTACGTCTGAGCAGCGAATATCCTCTTCTTTTACTGCCAAGGTCTCACTACCATATAGAATTACACTCCTAACACATGCCGCATACAAAGGTCCCTTAGCACTGAGGGAGAGCCCTTCTCAATGACAGAAGAGGCAACAGCTCCCTGAACTACTCCCAACTACTCTTCACTCTAGCCACACCTCCAGCACATAACATCTACTATCTATCTATCTACTGCCAGACGCCATAATACCGCAAGGGGTGGCCATTTGATTTTGAGCTACAGTAAGACCTCACTATAACGGACTAATTGGGGCCCAAGCCAGTCCGAAAAATGCGAAATTCTGATAAAAGCGACATCCGGACGTACCCCTGCTAATCCGGACTTTTTCCGATATATCAGACATTAGTCCAGATTGCATCAGTGGTTTTCACCACCATTGCAGTATTGTACTGTGTTATACCTTCACTACATTAATCAAATGGTATAATAATACTGTATTGTGCGCTGAAAAACATGCCTTTTACTTGTCTTATTGTGGTGAACATAGCTGAAGTGGTCAGGCAGTCCGGATTGCTTTCTGGCTTTATTGGACTTTTTCCGATATATAGTAGTTTAGTCCGGTAGCTCCTCGAGTCCGATAAAAGCGAATTCCGGTCTATTGAAGTCCGTTATATCGAGGTTTTACTGTATTTGTTTTACAGGGAGGGGCACCGACCCTCCACCAACCCACTTGTTGACACATAGGGAGCACGTATGGTTTAGTCATATGGTCACCACCCAGCATTATAAATGGTTTCTTGGCTTACAGGAAACCATTTAGCTTGTCACTCAATGTAAAGCCACCTGTAAAGGAAAGAAAAGCAATAAGAAGTGACAGGAAAGATGGGAGAAATAGGAAATGAGGAGGGCAGGCACAGAAAAAGAATGATAAAGGCTAAGGAAGAAGTACGCAGCACTACATCAAATGAGTGGATGATGGTCGCCACCACCTACCACTAGCACATAACATGTCTCCCAAATAACAAAACTGTTCCACGCACTCCAGAGCCTCACCGGCAAGTTCAATCCTATCACGCCTTACAACCTCCACATGCTCTCCCTGACACACCGCACACTTGAAATCAGCATTATCTCACAGTCTACCTCTAATACCACTACACCTCTTATGCACACACTTATCACAAACACTGCAGAAGATGGAATTACTCCCCATGCCCTTGTGGCAAATCACACATGGCCACTCTCCTTTTTCTTTGACAATTCCACCACAAGCCCTAGATACCATCACTTTTGTTTTATCTGCATTTACTTTTAAGCCCTTGTGCCCCATACCATCTCTCCACTTCCTAAATCTTTCCTCTGCCTCCCTTTCATTCTCTGGAATAAACACCAAATTATCAACAGTCATATGAGAGGGTTTCAAGTACCATGATAAACAACAAGGGGCTCAAGACTGACCCCTGATGCACACCTGTCAATAGGAAGATAGGTAGGTAGGTAGGAATCTAGGTGCCACCAGTGTCAATAAGTGGATATTGCCGAGAATCGTCGCCACTGATGTCAGGTATCGTAGCGAACTGTAGATTACTGATGCAGCCAAATGTAGAATTGTAGTAGCTTAGGAGTCTGAATTGCAGCTGTAGATTGGCAAAGCACCTATGTCACAAGTATAGGCTGCTACCGAGGTAAAGTCGTGAGGTACTGGATAGCATCGAGATTGTGTATTTGTGAGTTTTATCTCTCTGGTCTCGAGGTAGGTCTTTCTCTGTCTCACTCCTCCTCCTCTGTCTAACTTGTATTGTAAATGAAGGTGGGGTAGAAAAACTAGAAGGTTAGGGAGTTATATTGTGACACAGTTATATTGTTCACTGCTTACCCTTACACTTGTGATGATGGACAGATTGACATGACCCACTGACTGTCAGCATGACACCTAATCTTTTACTCGCTGCCAACTAACTACTCTATCTCCTACTCTCCCCAGTCTCCTGACTGCTACACCTGGTTTCTGGCTGGCCAACAAATGTGTGTGTGTGTGTGTGTGTGTATTGTGTCTAGCATGCTTTCATCACGTGGCTAAGCTGGCTTCAGTGAGTTACACACTGTGTTTGACATTCTCAGTAGTCTGGACCAGTGAATGTTTGTTTTCCCTTCCTGATCCACCAAACATCCAGCTGCCTCTGTGCTAGTATTATATTAATGCCCATAACTATTACATATTGTGCTATGGCTATATTAATGCCTATATATACACCAACATTCATGGAAAACTCATTGTTCAAATTTCCATTCACCCTTACTTGGGTGAAAGCACCCATATACATAGCCATAACCACCCTAACCAGTCATTCCTCAATCCCAAGCTTTCTCACTCCCCCACTTTACCACCCAAATCAACAAAATCACAGTACATATCACTTTTTCTTTTTTTCTATAGATACTTCCTGAAGCTGTCAAACAAGAAATATGGCATCAGTGGTCCCTTTGCCTGGCATAAACCTGAACTGCATCTCATCAATACCTTCTAAAATTCTCTCCAATACCTTCATTATCTGGTCCAAAAGCTTTATACCCATATAATTTCCTCTTTCCAGGGCATCATTCTTCGCCTTGTACAAATTTACAATAATTACACTCTCCAGCCAATCATCTGGGACAACACACTCATATATAACCATATTCATCAAGTCAGTGAAACTCCACTCCTTTATCTCCTGAAGCTTTCAATTTTTCAGCAGTCAACCCAGACACACAAGCTGCCTACCCCACCTGCATCCTGCCTATTGCCATGTTCACAGTAGCAGTGTCAATCAATGGCAAAGGGCCAGACACTGGATCTGCTGGCTCCAAACCTTCCCTGTCCCAGTCAAACTCCTCATTCAACAATCATTTGTAATGCTCTCTACAGGCATCTTTTATATCCCCACTGTTCACCACTACCTTTCCTTCATCATTCTTCACACACTCCTCACCTATGATATCCCTATATAGACAGTCCCCAACTTATGAAAATAATTGGTTCTTAAAGGTCTTTCATCAGTTTTCATTAAGTCCATCTCTCATTCTTATACTCTCTCTCTCTCTCTCTCCAACCCAACCCTAATCCCATTATTACTTAGGACACAAAGTTCTTTCCCTCTACCCCAATGTTTTTCTACACCATACCTACTTCTGTGCTATCCTCTCTCTCTCTCTCCAACCCAACCCTAATCCCATAATTACTGAGGTCACAAGGTTCTTTCCCTCTACCCCATCATCATTCTACACCATACCTACTTCTATGCTATCCTTTCTCTCTCTCTCTCCAACCTAACCCTATTCCCATAATTACTGAGGTCACACAGTTCTATCACTCTACCCCATTGCCTTTCTACACCATACCTACTTCTGTGCTATCCTCTCTCTCCCTCTCTTTCTCTCTCTTTCCAACTCAATCCTAATCTCATAATTACTGAGATCACAAAGTTCTTTTCCTCTACCCCATTGCCTTTCTACACCATACCTACTTCTGTGCTATCCTCTCTCTCTCTCTCTCTCCCCCAGATTAAAGCCCATTATTGTTTCCACTCCTCCATTTATCCCCTACCCTTCCCCGAACTGCAATTATCACCTCACCTCCTTGTCAGTGTCTTCACCTGACCCCATCTTTCCTTGCCATGACTGACCACCACACAAACACACAAATACACACACAATTTTTTTCATATCTGTGGATTTTTCGTAAGTTGGTCCTTCGTAAGTAGGGGTCTGACTGCATTCCCTCTTCATCTGATTTGCCACCTTAAATATCATAGTCTTCCCTTCCACATTACAGTACACCCTCACACGATGCAAGTTTATAGGCGGCAGAAACCCTCCTATTCTACAATTTCATGTTGTGTGAACCAAAGAACTTGAGGGAAAAATGGTATATGGTGGACAGCCCACCCAGGGCATGGTCTTCAGGTCCTCTTCCAACCTACTCTACCCTGCTAATACTTTCTCTAACAGTACTTCTAGTTGGATCAACAAATAAAACAACAAATAGAACACCATGTTCCTTTATTTAAGTGTTCTGGGCTAGTTAAGAAGGAAGGGGGTGGGTGGGTATTTGAGGTTCGGGGCATCTGCTCGTTACTCTCACTGTCACTGCTGTCTCCTGGAGGTGCCACAAAGCCTTCAAAGTCAACAGATGAGACCAAGATGAACAGGTAGGTACTGCTATGATGCTAAAACGGACCACAGCATGCGAGGTACAACATGTGTTCTCAAGGCAATATGGAGAAGAAGTGTTTGTTTACCAAGGAAAGTCAGTAGATAGCATGCAGATAGCTGGCCAGCTGCCCGCCATTTTGAATCTGGCTCATTGCCAGCCACCTGCCTTTATCTGACTGACTCGCATTGTCCAGCTCGACACTTGTAGTAATGGCAGAAAGTACATTTTTGCCTTGGAATCACACAGCCGATTTGCATGCTGGGAAGTTCAATTTGCGGATTTCGCATTCAATAAAAATAAGCATTTTCTGGGCTGACCTCACATTGTAGGTGTTTCGCACCGTGTGAGTTCGCATTGTGTGGGGGTGCACTGTATTTAAATAATCAAGTAAAAGTCTTTGAGACTCAGACTTTGCTCTGCAAACCTCTTTTCTAGCCCTGTGCTTGGCAGCCAAGTATTCCTCTTTGTTACCACCCTTATTCCATTACCAGAAAAGCCTTCTTTTCTCCTTAATTGCACTTTTTACACCCTCATCCTACCACGAGGTTACTTTATGTCTTGGTGGACCCCTTGTCCATCTACACACTGAATCAGTAATTCTCAAGAGGTTGTTCTTGAGGGCTCTATACTGTTCATTAACACTACCGTCAGCATCTCCCAGTTCAGCCACCACTCTACTCACCTATAGAAGGCATCCTGTACTGCTTGTTGTTTCAACTTCCATATCTTCCTCCTTGGTGCACGGGTCCTCTTTTTCATCACCCGCTCCTTATGCACCACATCACATACCAACAACTTGTGTTACTGCTTACACTCCTCATTCCCTACTGCTTTAACATCCCTCACTAAGCCCCTATCAGCCCTCCTGACCATGAAATAGGCTATCTGGCTCCTATTTCCCCCAGACTCATATGTAATCAACCAACTTTTTCTTTTCCTAAAATGTGTGTTGCAAACAAAAATGTTCATTGCCTCCCCAAACTCAAGTATATATCCTCTCCCCTTCTTCATTTCTTGTAACATATGCACATCCCCCATGTTAGCGTGTGTGCGCACGCACACATCTGCTAAGTCACGAGTGATGACATCATCGGGAGGTTCCTGTGGTATGCAACCGGGAGCCTTGGCAGTTGACGTGGTAAAGGCGGCTGGGTGAGTGTGGTTTGTCTAGTTCCAACATTGGTAGCAGAGCGTGGTTCAAGAATGGCGTCGTGTTCGACCAAGTGGCGTCCAAAACTGGAAAATGATTCTACATATGAGAGCTGGAAAAAAGACATTGGCATTTGGTGCGAACTAACGGACCTAGCAGCAGAAAAACAAGCTTTAGCTATTCACCTGTCATTGTCTGGGAGAGCGAGGGTGGCGTCCTCGCAGATTGAAACAGATGTTTTAAAGCAGAAGGATGGTGTTCAGACCCTGCTGAAAAAATTAGACGGTTTATTTCTCGTGGACAAAGGACGTCGACAGTTTGCAGCATTTTATGAGCTATATAACTTCACAAGAGCCAGTGATATGAACATTTGGGAGTTCGTGACAGAATTTGAGCATGTTTACTTCAAATTTACCAAGCAGGACATGGAACTGCCAAATTCTGTGATGGCTTTTATGCTCTTAGCTGCATGCAAACTTTCAGACAGTGAACGACAACTAGTGATGTCCGCGATAACTGAGGTGACATACGAAAATATGAAATCTGCCCTGAATCGTATTTTTGCTGGTGAAATTGGCAGGCAGAACGAGGCATCGGTGTCCGCCCGGGAGGTGAAAGACGAACCAGTATTTTGGAATGACGAAGTTGAGGGTGACAAAACGCTTTATGCTAGAGGTACTCGAAGAGGACGGAGAATGTTGTGGGGTGGTGCAATACGTGATCGACATCGGGGTAGTGGCTGATGTTCAACCGTATCTGCTAGAATTCCCCAACGCTCATCCACCGGCAAGAGGCAGAACCCACTTGGGCCTGACGGAAAGGTATCGAAGCGTTTCGTGTGTGATTCTAGCTTTCACTGGGCACGTGACTGTCCAGATTCATGCAAAAACGACGGCAGTCGAGAAGAGAATTCTGAAACAGTGCATCTGTCCTTGTTTATGGGCTATGCGGATGATGCCGCTAGTAGAGGTAAGTCACAGACTCTAGTAGAAGAATCTATTGGGGTGTGCTGTTCTAGACACAGGGTGTTCTACAACTGTATGTGGAGTTGAATGGATCAATTGCTATCTAAGTGAGCTCACTGATTATGAACGTGATGCTGTAAAACAAGAAGCGTCATCCTCAACGTTTACTTTTGCTGATGGTGTCACAGTTTCTTCCCTCAAACGTGTTACTCTGCCCTGCTACATTGGAAACATGCGTGCTACCATCATGACTGATGTTGTGGACTGCACTATTCCCTTGCTGTTGAGTAGACGTTCCATGAAAAAAGCAAAAATGCTGATTAACCTTGGAACTGACCAGGTCAAAATTTGTGGAACTATCATTGATTTAAAGTCCTCGTCTTCAGGCCATTACTTACTTCCAATTTCCTTATGACTAGATCATGAATTTTGTGAAACAATCACGTTGGCAACTCGTGGGGGTGATGTAGAAAAAACCGCTTTGAAGCTTCACAGGCAATTTGGACACCCAACATCGGCAAAACTAATTAAACTGATCACAGATGCGGGAATTAAAAGTTCAAAACTGGAACAGGCTGTCAAGGCTGTATCTGTCACTTGTACAGTCTGTTGCAGATTTAAGAAAGCCAGGCTCCGACCCGTAGTCAGTTTGCCCATGGCATCTAAGTTTAACGAAGCTATAGCCATGGATTTAAAAGCTTGGGGAAGGCATTATTTCTGAGTCCTTGTTGATTTGGCGACCAGGTATTGTAATGCGATAGTAATCGCAGATAAGTGTGCGCCCACCATTATCAAAGGAATATTTCGGAGCTGGATTGTTGTGTTTGGCACACCTAGAAAAATTCTTACAGACAATGGCTGTGAATTCAATAATGCGGAAATGCGAGCATTGGGAGAGGCCTTCAATATCAAGATCATGACAACGTCTGCAGAGAGTCCTTGGAGCAACGGAGTCTGTGAGCGTCAAAATGCAGTCATTGGTGACATTGTTAGGAAGATAATGGCTGATAGCCAGTGTGAATTGGATGTGGCCTTGGCATGGGCAGTATCGGCAAGAAATGCTCTCACCAACTACTCAGGCTTTTCTCCTAACCAACTTGTTTTTGGTCAAAACCCTGGTCTGCCTAATGTGTACACAAATGATCCTCCAGCCTTGGAACCTTCATCACCATCGAAAATTGTGAGAGACAACTTGAACGCTATTCATTTAGCTAGACAAGAGTTTATAAAGACCGAATCAGATGAACGCTTGGCTAGGGCTCTGCGGCACAACGTACGTTCCAGTGACCTAAACGACATCCGGAATGGAGATGAAGTCTTCTACAAAAGAAATGACAGTCATGAGTGGCACGGTCCTGGAATTGTAACAGGCAGAGATGGGAAACAGATTCTGGTGAGACACGGCGGTGTATACGTGCGAGTGCACGTATGTCGTCTAGCGCGAGCGCCAGAGCAAGATACTACAGTTGAAAGTGATGTCAGCAGTGATGAGAAGAAAAATGTTGTCCAGGAGAACCCTAATGACGATCCTACGCAAGTGTTGAATGACTATCCACCAGATGACGAGTCGAAAGATGGTGTGGTCCCAATCGATGAGCCTCCCACAGTTTCTGTTCCGATTAATCAGCTTCCCAAAGTTTCTGTTGGTCAACGTATAAAGGGAATACATTCAGAAAGTGGAGAGTTGGTGTCTGGAAGGATTATAAGTCGGGCAGGTAAAGCCACTGGAAAGTACAAACACTGCTATAATTTGAAGAGGGACTCTGATGGCAGCATTGATTGGATAGATTTGGAGAAGGATCTTAGCGAATGGGAAGTGGTTGATGATGACACAGAAATGCTTGTTCTTTTCAACTCTGAGGCCGTATTATGTGCTAAGGAAAATGAAATTACACATTGGCAGAATAATGATGTGTATGAGGAAGTAGATGATGTTGGGCAAGGTGCCATAACGGTTCGATGGGTTGTGACAGAAAAACTGAAAAATGGAAAGACTATTGTTAAGGCCCGCTTAGTCGCCAGAGGATTCGAGGAAGACACAGTGGATCTCCGAAAAGACTCGCCTACTTGTTCAAAGGAAGCAGTGTGTTTGGCACTTTCTTTGGCCTCCACTAACCAGTGGGATTGCCACACTATGGATGTGAAAGCTGCCTACCTGCAAGGTAACGACATTGAGAGAGTCATTCATTTACGTCCTCTGCCTGAATATGCAAATGGTAAGTTATGGAGACTAAAGAAAACTGTTTACGGCCTTTGTGATGCTGCTAGGCATTGGTATCTGCGCGTAAAAGATCAGTTGTTGAGTCTCGGAGCTAAAGTATCATCACTGGATTCAGCGCTGTTCTCTTGGAGCAATGGTGGCAAAGTCGAAGGCATTGTATGCATCTACGTCGATGACTTCCTTTGGGCTGGTACACATGAGTTTGAACAGCAAGTGATAAATCGGTTGAGTCAAATATTCCTCATCGGCAGTTCAGAATCAAAAGCCTTCAAATACGTTGGTCTCAATGTCATCTCCAACATCGATGGCAGCATAACGCTCGACCAATTCCAGTATGCTTCATACTTGAAACCAGTCACGCTAAGTAAACATCGTGCAGCAGTAAAATCAGGGGAGCTGTCCGAGTCTGAGAAAATGGAGTACCGAGCATTAATTGGGCAACTCAATTGGATTGCCACATACACTCGGCCAGATATTGCCTTTGATGTGTGTGAGTTGAGCGTGAATAGCAACCGAGCTACCGTAGCGGATTTGCTTAGACTCAATAAGGTGATCTCAAGGGTGAAGACTGACAACATGAAGCTATACATTCCAAGAATGGGGCCGATCGAGGACTGTCATATAGAGTGCTTTTCGGATGCCTCATTTGCCAACCTTGTAGGCAATGGATCTCAGGGAAGTTTTGTGATCTTCCTACGAGATGCTAGTGAGGCAAGATGTCCTATATTTTGGCAGACAAGGAAGATCAGGAGGGTCGTTAAATCTACCTTATCTGCTGAGACGTTGGCGCTGCTTGAATGTGCTGAAACTGCTGTATATCTCTCCAACATATTGCGTGAGGTTTCTGGATGTGGAAAGATCAAAATAAAGTGTTTCGTCGACAACAAGAGTCTGGTGGACGCCCTTTACTCCTGTAAGAGCGTAGTAGACAGAAGATTGCGCATTGATATTGCTGTGTTGCGGGACATGTTGGAGTGGGGGGAGATTGATGAGGTATCCTGGGTGGATACATCACAACAACTGGCTGATTGTCTCACCAAGAAAGGTGCCTCGACTGAGCGGCTGCGTGCAGCAGTCAGCCGAGACTAGAAAGTTTATAATACCTTAAGAGACATCACATATCTGTATGTGGCCACAGACTGGGTCTTGATAGTAATTAAACAAAAGTGTATGTATTTGGATACATAGTGTGTATCAGACGCAAATAGACCATCCAGCTTCGTCCTTGGAATCATCTGTCAAATTAAGAAGAGAGGACGAGAGTGTTAGTGTGTGCGCGCACGCACACATCTGCTAAGTCATGAGTGATGACGTCATCGGAAGGTTCCTGTGGTATGCAACCGGGAGCCTTGGCAGTTGACGTGGTAAAGGCGGCCGGGTGAGTGTGGTTTGTCTAGTTCCAACACCCCATGCACTCCATATCCTTGAGCTGCATCACCTACATGACCATTTAAGTCACCTCCCAAACTACAATCTCATCATCCTCCATATCACTTACTACATGTATTAAGTCATCCCCAAATCTATCCTTCTCTACCTCATCCAAGCCTGCCAGTGGAGCATGTGCTGATATAAATGCAAACATTATCGAACCGAACAAAATTTTCACTACTATTATCCTTTCACTGACTCTCATTACATTCATGACATACTCCACCCATTTCTCCTTAACCAACACACTCACACCACAATATCTATCTTCCCTACCTAAAACAACTTGTAAAGACAATCCCTCCAGGCAATCATTCTGGCTGATCCTCCCCTATACCTGACTTCTTGCACACATCCCACATCCACCCACCTCCTACTGAATGCCTCATCTACTTCCCCCAATCTACCCAACAGACTTCTCACATGCCATGACACCATTCTGATCCCCTTGGGTGATTTAGTTGCCTCGGGCTGGATTTGAATTTCTTTCTTTTTTGTCATAATCGGAAAGAATAAATACAATAACGAGGAGAGACATACCACAGGCCCCACCCACCCACACAGTCCCAGGTCAAGGCATGGGATCTGAGACCCATAGCTCACCAGCCGTGACCAGTGGCTGTGGCAGTGGCCACGGGACACCCTGCCAAGACAGCTACAGGGACACCCTCCAGCGTACCTTGGCACTGTAACTGCCCTGCCATTATACAGCCACTGATAGGGTAGCTTCCTGGGGTGCTATTCCCAGGTTTGGGCCCCTTTGTATTGGGCAGAAGCAGCAACCTTGGAACTGCAATGCCCTGTACCTTCTAGCACAGGTTCAAGCTTCATCCCATCCTGCCCAAAAAAATCTATGCTGAAGGAGCCCTCGTCACACTTTCCCTCAATATGTCTGCCACTAGATGGCAGGGGCAAAGTTTTCTGGCCACATCCCCTTGATGGTATCAACCCCTGTGATGTAGTGGGGTACACTGTGTAATATGTAACTGAATGTGACGTAGTGCATGAGATAGAGGAAGTGTTTGGGAGGTTATGCTGGTCTACTCTCCATGTCAGTGTCACACTGAAAAGGTCAGCAATTGAGGTTGGTCAGATAAGCTGGTAGCTTGTGAAATGGGAGTTCAAGGTCTCCCTATCACCAGCATTCTCATAGCACTGCAAAGATTTATCACATAACGAGGCAGCACTGTATGGTCCTTTGTTCCACAAACTGCTATTACTGTACCACTAAAATTGGATATTTGAGAATTAAATACATTGCAGCTAAAAAAAAATTACACTTGAAGTGGTATATACGTCAATATTTTAAACGTACAAACCTTGTGGCCAGTTAAAACTCTTACGCAGTTTCCATTAAGGGTATCCCACACTCTGATGGACCGATCACTAGAACCAGTAGCAACATAGTTACTGTTTGGGTGGAACTGAACAACCTGTTGGAAAAGAAATTACTTTAATACAGTATAATGTTTAAATAAAAGGGTCAAATTAATTAACTGAAATTAAAACAAAATCAATATTTATACAACTGATAAGTTTTTGTGGATGGTGGGGGCACCCATCATCCACTCATTCAATGTAGTGCTACTCCAGGGTGACTAACCTGAGTGACATGCCAAATGATTTCCTATAAGCTAGGAAATCATTTAATACACTGGGTGGTAACAATATAACCAAACCATTCGTGTTCCCTGTGTGACAACAAGTGGGTTGGCGAAGGCTAATGCCCCTCCCAGGAAAACAACTAACTACTGTCCACTCAATCATCAAGTAACATGGACAATAGGGACTGGACAAGGATTGTAATAGTCAAACCCGAGTCACTAAAACATTATGTATGCATATTTAACAGTACAATGCGTTCTGGTGACTTTCCAAAGCTCTCATTTTTACCTCTTCTTACCACCCTACCCCACATAAATTATCCCATACTTCTACCCACCATCAGTTAAACCACTGAAAGAGATATAACTACTGTATTTTAATTAAGAACATCTATCTATCTATCTATTGCCAGACGCCTCAATCCCAAACGGGGTGGCCACAAACAAATCGCCTCCATGTCACTCTGTCCCCTGCCATTTCACTACCACGCTCCCAACTCACACCCCCCTCTCTCATATACCTCTCCACTCCATCCCTCCATCTCATCCTCGGCCTCCCCCTCCCTCTCT
>JAGKTI010004427.1:0-19655 GCA_018397915.1 Birgus latro
AACATGGTATTATAAATTTTCAATATCTGGGAAACAAAATCTAGCAACTTTACATATAAAGATAATATTAAAATAAAAATAAATCAACTCAATAACATGACATTTATAGTTTTACAATTAGGAAAAAAAATCTTGCAACTGCATCAAAAAAGGAAAAAAAAAGTTATTGCAGTAGAAAAGGTTTTACAAAATAATACAAATGATACAACTGTTTTCCTTGCTGCCACCCAATGCTTAACACACAGACGTAGGGCCTGTATTCTCATCGGGTAAAGAAGCTCCCTAACACCTCTTCCTGAATGATCTGTTCTCCAAACTACCCATTAACATTCTCTTTTCTGCTTCTAATATCTTAATATCAACACACATTGCATGAATAACACACACCAATAGAGTAGCAGGGTAGAAACAGAAATAAACCTGCAAGGCAGAGGTGTTAGTAAGCTTCCTAACTACACAACAACACCGCCCTGTGCTACCACATCCAGGCAAACCTAAATTACAGTAACAGAGTGTATGATGCTTGTAATACATAATTCACAAGAAGTAATGCAACACTATCACTGTCCTTTCTGCTTCAGCCTATTTAGCGCTGATATCTTTTCACGTATCATTCATGTTACCTCCAATTACAAGGATTTTCTGTACCTATATCCATGCTACCACAAGAGGACTCGATTAATCTGTAATGAGATACTAGCCAAACTGAAGGGGTTAGATAAATAAGCACTTCTCAAGTCCCCTTCAACCACAGGGAACATCACGACATACACACTGGGAATAAAAAGAAAGAAAAAAGAGGAGAGATGCCAGATGCTCATCCCAGCGGAAAGTGACACGGCCAAAACCGCAAAAATGATCCCTTGATTTGTCCCTGTTATAAGGCAGATATCCTCTCATCTTGGTCAGTTCTCCTTGGGCCAATCGTAAGCTCATCACCACACCAAGAAGACAAAAGCTACAAAAGCATTCTTGGTGTCTAGTGGTGGATTAAAGAATGTACTAGTATATTTGTACATTAAGAAATGTACTTAGATAAATATTGGAAGCTAAAATAAACTACAAAAAGAAACCAAACAGAAGAGTCATCAGATTGGTATGGCTCTTCATGCTACATAAAAATGCAGAGGACATTACATTTCTTAACAAGAGCTACATTAATTTCTGATTCACCTCCACATCAACACTAGTAGCTGAAAAGTCATCACGTGGGGGCGGCCAACCTGCTTCGGCAAGCTGTGGAGAAATAACATCATCATCATCATCATTATATCACTGTCAACATTCGTTATTTTGATAAGAGCGTGCAGTAGAGAATAGTAAGAATGAAACTTAAGTTACAGTCACCATCATCATAATCATCATCATTATCCAGACCTCATTTCCCACGCTAAGGTGAGGCAAGGCAGGGTCCAGAGCCAGAAGAAAATTGACAGAATGAGATACAGTGCTACAATATGCCCACCTGAATGAGCCACACTCCCATTCACTCACCATTCAAGTCCCCAGAATCCTGTCTCCACATCACAGGTCAAAAAGAAATCCGCACATAGCTTCACATTCACCTATCTAAGTCAATCCAACACCCATCACGATAAAAGGGAAGAAAAATGCAATAAAACTCTACACCCACACCACTGTTATTTGTGAAACCAGAAATGCTGCGTGGGTATCATTTGAAAGCTACACATTCTTGCAAATTACATTACACTCCTAAAGTTTTTAATTGTACTTCTCTCCATTTGAACTGCTGGTGAGAAAACAGCTCTAATGCTGAATAATGAAAAAAAATAGCAACTTATGACTTGAAGTTGGTTAACCTCACCTAACTAAACAAAACTTAACCTAATCTTACCTAAACCGAGGAACAATTAAACCAAATACAAAACCTACTCTTAATTAAACCTAACTTAAACTAACCTACCACAACCCAACCTAACCAAACCTAACCCAACTTGATCCAACCCAACCCAACCTAATTCAATCACACCAGCTCTACTCACCAAAATTCTCCTGGCGGTCTCAGGCACAAGGTGAGACACACACCAAGCATCTATTGCCGAGAATAAAAGCTCAGGATCTGTCAGGACCATCCCCCCAGCCCATACGCCCTTCACATCGTCTCCGCGTTCGTTTTGTGACAGCTCATATTCCACCTTATCATCTGTGGGAGGAGGAAATGTCGTCATCATCATCATCATCATCAATCGTCATCATCATCAATCACTGTCATCATCATCATCATCAATCGTCATCATCATCATCATCAATCATCGACATCATCATCATCAATCATCGTCATCATCATCATCATGACCACCACCACCACCAACATCATCATGACCACCACTATCATCAGAAGCAACACACAAGATACTGCCATATGTGTTTCTAGTGAAGCATTATATGACAGTCTTTTTTGCTTAAAAAAAAATTGCTACAATGCTAATTTTTTTTTAATGATCAGTTTTCAGGTCACTCGAGTCATAAAACAAGGGCATGCTGTATATAAGACAAGTATCTACATTCAGTATACATATAAACTTACCAATGGAAATAACATGCCAAAGCTCAACAGTGGACAGACGCACACCAAAGAGGAAGCATTTTTCCCTGGAGAAGTACAGGGCGTCTCCATCCTCCAGCTGCAGTCGCCCCATCACCCTGTGCACCTCCGTCACACGACCAACCCTCCTCGCAGTAATGTTATGCTGAAATATGAAAATCATCATCATCATCTATCAAATGCTAGGCATCCTTGTGCTTTCTCCAACCCTCTCCCTAATGTATCTCTCCACACAAATTGTATACAAATTAGAACTTGAATGTATTGAGTGCTGTGATGGGAAGGGATAGACTGAGATGGTTTGGACACATGGAGAGGATGGGGGATGACAAATGGGTGCGGAGAGTACAGGGTGTGATGCTGTGGGTAGAATAGGGTAGGGCTGTGAGAAGCACTCTGAAAAAGGCCAGGATGAGGCCACAGAGTGCGACCTCAGGGATAGGGAACGTAACAGAGAGGTTGCTAGAGATCAAGCAATGTGGACAGTCGCCATTAGGTGGACCATGGCCAATGCATGCAAGTACTGTATGCTGGAGCCTTTATAAATGAATGATGAATGATAACTCCCTGTAGTATGTTATATTTATATATACAATTTTTTCCCTTCCTCTGTTCATCTGAAAAAAGAAAAAAGAAAAAAAATTCCACCCACTTCCTCTTCCCCCTCCAAAAACTCCTCAGGTGTCTCCTTGATCTTCCGCTTTGTTCCCGTTGACGGATGGACAGCAGACTCTGGAACCACTGGCTTCTCAGGTTTGGACTTGATGACAGATAGTGCCCTGGTTTCAGACTTAATGGTGGACTGACTTGGTGCCTTGGTTTCAGTCTGAAATAGATTGTATGTTAAGTTTAGGTTTGATAATGACTTGGAGTGTGGCCTATTCAACTGACCCCTAGGAGGTTTGGGGCCATAAGGAAGTTCAAAGTATCAATGCTGGCAGCTTTTGCAACATTAGCACAAAATACACATAAAATGGAAAACAACTGTGTGAAAATTACTTTGAAATAATATAAAGTACTCAGTGAACATTAATGTGCTTCAATTTTCTCATAAATAATGAAAGTACAGTATTGAAGACTGTCATCTTCTCTCAGTGTTTGAGGAATTTTTTATTATTTTCCTGACTTATGGTTAACACAAAGCATAGCACTATTCAGCACGTACAGTACTTGCTATAATTTCAAAGCTATTTTCACCCAATATTTCTCTACCATACATGAAAGTCTTGGTGATACTGTACTACAAAAATTGTCAAGTCTACATCTTCAACTTTCTAGGAGCATTTTCTCTGTCATAAATGCAAATGTTGGTGATACTACAAAAACCGTCATGTCTACACTTTCAGCTTCCTTATAGCCCAAAACTACAAGTGGTCAACTGAGCAGACTTTGGTTAGTTTCACATTCAGTCAAGTTTTTTTCTGACTCTCTGGACCCTGCCTCACCCACAGGAAGAAGTGAGGTAGGGTCCAAACTTACAAAAATTACATTAAATAAATTTTAAAAAGTAATTTGCAATGATCACATTGTATATCACTTTAACATTGACAGTCAGCACCAGTACCACAAGAGAGGATACTGGGGTGTAAAGTGAAGAATAAATCACTGAGGAAGGGGTGTTAGGGAATCTCCAATGCCAATTAGAAACCCACTACATCAATAATGCTTCAATACTCACATTGCTGGTATGGACAGGCAGTGGCACTGACTCATTCTTTCCTGGTCTGATCTTTGAGTTTGGGATCTTGACTACATCAAGTTTTTTGGCACTGACTTCCTGCTTGGTCTTTCCCTCTTTCTCCATGACTCTCACTATACTGTCTTTATCCATGCTTGGTTCCCCTTTTGCTGCATGTCCTCTGTCTTGATTCTTAACTGCTGCCTCACCTTCCTTTACTTCCACTACCATCTTCGTGTCTCTGCCACTTTCAGCTCCTCCACTACCTCCAATCCTGCTCATATTTTCCTTAACACTTGCCCTCAAGTCCTCCTCTCTGACAACCCCCACCCCACTGCACACTATGGGGTGATTTGTTACTGTGCTACTCACTCCTGCAGCCTTCACATCCTTAGGTGTTGAATGCAGGTACAAGTAACATTTCTCCATCAGATCCCACAGAGTGTGAATGTCACTGAATGCTTCCCTTGCCATGACTGATTCTTGTCCCCTATCACAAACCAAAACCCCATTGTGGCTGTCACACAGGTGGATCCCCGGCAGCTCTTGACCCTCGCTAGAGCCAATCTCATCTTTACATTCACTGAAGCCAATCACAAATTTCTGGTGGACAGTTTTACCACCCAGAACGACAGCTGGAGAGTGACCGATGACGACATCAAGGGTCCTAATATTTATAAGATCTTCTTTGCAATTACATCTACTGCCACTAATGTATATACTAGACAAGTTACCCCATATCAGTTCCTGCTGCTTGCTGACACAAACCACCAAATCATCTGTCAAATACTTCAATGATGCGGTCTTTCTCTGCAGCCCACACAGCTTCAAGACCTCAGGATGCACAGTAAATACAGTGCTGCCTTCACTGCACCAATCTGACATCATGCCATCATCATTCTGGCAACTCTCAAAACTTGAAGAGTCTTTTTGAGGTTCCTGGTTGGGTTGTGTATGTGTGTGCCTCCTCTCTATGGCTGAGGCAGCTTCATTATACTGCACCAACACTGGCTGGTGCAAATGACACTCGTGCACTGTTACCAACCAGGGGCCGCCACAAATCGACGCCAAGACAACCATTGCGTCAACAACAATGCCATTAATGGACATCACCGGCTGCTCCAGGGGTAGAATGATAGCATGAACATTTACCCTGTGTCTTACATCAACATCACCCCAACAACTGGGTTTTGTGCCTTTGTAATAAACACTAGAGAGGCAGCACATGGCTAAGATATTCTTCCCCCTCCATTCAATGATGGCAAGCTCAGCACTGCAGGGTTTCAGTGTGCCGTCCTGAATCACACGCTTCAATTTGTACTCAGAAGTGAAGAGATGGGGAACAATATGGTACGTGAGGCCTCTGGGACAATTCAAAGCCTGCCTCTGCATTTCCTTGTAGGCCAATAGCAGTCGAGCTACCTCACACTGCACCTCCTTCTTCTTTGTGGGGGAAACTTGCATCCTCTGTTTCTCTAGCCTCAATTCACCTCCATCAGTCACCTCATCCATATTTTGTTCAAAAGTGAAGTTCCCTACCATAGCGCTGATACACCCTAAGGCCAAACCCAGGCTGGAGGTCAAGAAAAGAATCTCACCTTCTAGCAAGTGTCCCTTCACATGCATGGGTCCAATATCTTCCACAACTGCATAAAAGTCAGTCTGGAGAGTGTTTAGGAACATTCTGACACTTTTCTTGCCAGTTCGTGTAAAGGCAGAGTCATAAGTGTAGGAATAGCACTTTACACTGCCACTTACCTCATCTTTGAGACCTAAAAATTTATTCTTTGTATCTATCAAAAATGGGTATCTGGCAGTGATGATATAAGGGTCACATCTACCTCCCTCAGGCCACATGAAAAGTGGAAGGTATTTCATATCTCCATCTTCAAATTTCCTACAAGTCAACATGTGACTCTTGGTTACTTGCTCACGCTTCCTCCAGTGATACTGAGGAATGCCCCTAATAGGGAGAGGATAGGGCAACTGGGGGCTTTGGAAAAAGGAGTCGCCACCCACAGCATCTTTAATCTCCCCTAAAATAACAGGGTACCCTGCACAATGTTTTCGGCTCAGCTCCTCCAGGTCTCCACTTGCCAGGATCTTCTGTAGAGTGCTCCGACGCAGCCACTTTTGGTCACCTGACATGCATCTGTTGTTTATGGCAGCTGTGCTTGTGGTGTTTGAGCTTTTTCCACTCTTTTCGCTCCTTATGCTGGAGGGTTTTGAAGCATCTGGTCCTACACTAGTCTTCTTCTCCTGGCTTCTTGTGTCTTGCAGCCTTATGCCACTCTTCTTATCCTGGCTGAGAGTATCTTGTAATCTTACGGCACTTCTCTTGTCCTGGGTGTTTATATCAGCTGTTCCTACACTACCCCTTTTATCCTGGCTTGCGGACACTACTTTTGCTCCTGGATCTTTGGGAACATTTTTGTTTTTCTCCCCATAGGTGAATTTAACACCAGGTAATACTACACTCTGGTTCTGCTGGCTGGTGGAGTGGCTGGAATATGAACCATCCACCCAGCTTTCGTTATCAACCTGGCCGAGTGTCAGGAAGTTGAAAGAGGTTCGGCAAAGGCAGCCGTTGCTTGTGAGGAAGATGACTTTTTTGCTGACCACGTTACCAGCTATTCTACATGGCTGGATGTTTTCCACAATTGCATGAACTACCCTACCCCTATTGGCTGCCTCTCCTACTCGATGCCTCGTCTTCCCCATCACCAAATGCTCCCCTTCAAAGAGATAGTGACTCAGCTCCCCACACTGACTGAGAAGACTTAAGAGTTTCTCAGCAGGGTTGTGGGAATAAAGTACCTTGGAGTCCTCAATATGTAACTCCCTAACCCTCTTCTGGAACCACCCACAGACAGGATAATCCCCCTCTCTATGATACACAACCAAGTGGAAGGTTTGTACAAGGGAGTTAGAGTTTAGAGGTTGATCCATGGCGATATCTGAAGGCAGTGGAACGGTCCTCACCGACCCCTTATAGGTGTAAGAGAATGCATTTGGAGGGAACATGTTCAGCTGTCCTTCAAAAATGAGGTACACTTCTTGGGATGGGCTGCTTTCCTTTTCTTCATCAATAACAGTTTGCTTTATACTTTTCTCAGGGCCTTTGGTTGAGTTTCGAAAAACCATAGACTTCTGCTTGGCCACGGAATCATATGTACTTGTTTGGTCCCTGGTGTCAGCTTGAACAGCAGCTGCAACCCCCAGGCAAAGTCTGTTGTCTCTGACTGTACCTCTCCCAGTCTGCAAGGCTGAAATAGATGGAAGAATGGAAGTGCTCTGGTCCATGTCACTGCTTATATCTCTCCCACTCAGCAGCATTGAAACAGACGATGAAATAGAAGTGCCCTCGTCTGCTTCAACAACAATAAGCAGGGCGACCCAGGGAGGGTTTGTACCAGGACTAATACTCTCTTTTAAGTGTAGAGAAACAGGCGAGGATGCTGGGATAGCCAAACAACGCTGACCTCTGGCTGTGTAGATTGCCTTTATATTTTCTACCATGATGGTCCTGATCTGATTATCAAGCGTCAAGTCAAACACCAAAATGTTGTTGACTCGGCCCCGGAAAATTCCATGAACATCATAGAAATACCTGCTACTTACTGAGCTGTTATAGGCAACATGTGGCTTGCTTCCCACCCAAATGGCAACAATCTGCAGTCTTGAGTCATCCTCTACATGAGCATCAAATCTGACAGGAATTTTGCCACTGTTCTGTTCCGCATCCATCAACTTGGCATTCAGGACGTAGTAAGCTCTCTTCCCCACCGTCACCTCTAATATCACACCATTTATTTCTGCTGCAATCACAAAAAGCTTAAAGTTCTTGTGGTAAAAGAGGGTTCCCTGACAGTTCTTGTACAGTTTTGAACTTGGCAGTGGGGTGTGTTCTTCAACTGTCAACCTCTTCCCTCTAGCATGGTGTTCTACACTACTGGTGCCAGGTACAAGTGCACTGTTTGATCCTACAGTGGACAGGATGTCTATTTGTCCGGTACTCCCTCTCACAGCTGTACCAAATGCCATCCCATATGGCTGAGCTACAATAGAAACAGAAGAATCATTGGTCACATATGGCCTGCTCTCTAAGATATCCAATGAACGCACAGGACTACAGGCCTTGTCTCTCATTATGGGCTTAGCAACTGCCCCAGAGCAAAAATCTCCACTTACGGCACCAATATGTCTACTTTTGTCCCTCCCTGCCCTGACCACTGAAGCAGAAGACATAACAAAAGAGGTTCTGGCCTTTTCTTCCTCAGTGACAATAAGAAGTGGAACCCAAGGAGAATCATTACCAAGGTTGATATTCTCCTTCAAGTGCATGGTGACAGATGATGAGTGAGGAATGGAAGATACATAATGACCTTTTGATGTGTAGATAGCATTGGTGTGTTCTGTTGAGATGCTTTTCGTCTGCCCATCCAGGATCACGTCAAATATCATCACATCACTGAATTGCCCTCGATAAATCCCAGCAACGTCGTAGTAGTACCGGCTGCTCCTGGACTTATTGAATACACTTACTGGTTTCCTTCCCTTCCATATTGCAACGATGTGCAACTTGGTCCGACTCTCACAATAAGCATCAAACTGCACGGGAATCTGGGTCCTAACTCTCTCCGGCTCAAGAATCACTCCATTGTCCACTAAAAAGGCTCTCCCTCCAACAGTTAATTCTGCCGGTAAATTATTCAGTCTAGTCGAGATCATAAATTGCTTGAAGAAATCGTGCCAGTACAGCATCCCACTGCAGTTCTTGAACACATTTTGGGAATCTTGCTGTGCGTGACTGAGGTCCGTCTGAATACTCCTGGGTACCATCTCCTGCATATCAGTCCTCACATTTTCAGAAAAACTTGTGGGTGAGGCTGTCATACTTGTGCCTGTGATGGTCATAAGCCTCTGATGAGTTGTCAGACGAGCCTGTATTGCACTCTCTCTTGTGGATGCTTGTGGTGTGTGTGTGTCCCAATCACTGTATTCACCTGTGGCGGAAAGGACATTATTACACACAAATGGTGAGGCTTCTAAGGTTGTGGGAGAGCCTATGGGACTGGAGGCCTGGTCTCTTGAATGCAGATGAATAGTTTCCGCAGAGCTGAGACCAAGGCTTTGATTTCTGTCAACTTCGCTACTGCTTCCATCTCTCTGAACCTTAACTGACGAAAGAGATGAGAGGATATACTTGCCACTGGTGCTGTCGACATCTCTCTTAGTCTTAACAGCTGCATGAGATGGCAGAATATATTTACTACTGGTGCTGTCTAAATCTCTCTCAGCTGTAACCACTGGAAGAGATGAGAGGCTATTTGTGTTACTACTACTGTGCTCTGCCCCAACAACAATAAGGAGAGCTTTCCATGGAGAGTTACTGGTACCATCCGGGCTCATGCTTTCCTTTAGATGAAGGCTGACCCCTGAAGATACAGGGATGGCGGTACAGCGATAACCCTCGGAGGTATAGATGGCACTGGTATGTTCTGTTGTGATGCCTCTCGTCTGGTCATCAATGGTCACATCAAACATCAACAAGCTGTCAGTCTGACCTCGGTAAATGCCAGAAATGTCAAAGTAATATCGGCTACTCTTGGACTTATTAAACACACTCTCTGGTTTCATCCCTCTCCACATGGCAACTATGTTCATCTTGTTTCTGCCTTCATAATAAACATCAAACTGGACAGCTACCTCTTTACTCCCTCTCTCCAGTTCAATTACTTTGCCCTTATTTATTAACAGTGCCCTCTTGCCAACTGTTAATGTATCGACTGGCAAGGTCTTAAGTTTTGAAAAGATCAAAAACAGCCTACAGTACTTATCCCAATACAGTATCCCAGGGCAGTTCTTAAACACTTTTACTGCTTGCTTTTGTGCTACATTCTCCATGCTCCGAGCTCCTTTGGTATCTCTCGGGTCCTCTGTATTTCCATCAACTCTCGAAGGTGACAAGACATTTTTACCAAGTTTTGATGCTACATTTAAATTTATCCCTGACGCATGTGTACCACCAGACTGGCTTTCCATAACATCAATCACACTTACTACTTTACTCTCTGTTCTTCCTCTACTCCTTGCTCTTTCTTGTGGGGTAAGAGGAGGTGCAGGAAGAAGAGGGGTTGCTTTCTGTAGTGCTCCAGCCTCATTCTGCTTCCTCTCTACAATCACTAAAGCTGCCTGCCAACGTGCTTTGTCTTGATTTCCGATATCCATCTCCTTCAAGTGCAGCGTGACACGCGACAACTCTGGAATGGCAAAATATCGCTGACCTTCGTGTGTGTATATAGCAAGGGTTTGCTCCACCATGATAGTTTTAGTTTGTCCATTTAGGCTTACATCAAAGACCAAAAGGTTCCTGATCTGGCCCCTGTAGACTCCAGAAATGTCGTAGTAATATCTGCAGGTCCTGGATTTATTGTAGGTGGTAATTGGTTTGCTTCCCTTCCATATGGCAATCACGTGTATCTTTGTCTTGCTCTCCAAATGAACATCGAACTGGACAGGTATCTGTGAGTGTTTGTCTTCTGGCTCAGTCACCCTTCCATTCTGAACAAACAGTGCTCTTTTGCCGATGACCACCTCAGGAGGCAAACTGCTCAGTCTATTGGAGATCACATACAGCTTCAGGTCCTTCTGCCAGTACAAAATGCCATGAACATTTTTGAAAACTTTTGAACTCCTGGAGGTCCGTTTTTGTGAACTGCTGGAACTAACTGCAACAGATTCAGTACAAGCAGCAGCATTCCCATGTGAGGACTTGTTATCTTTTGTAGCGCTAGTAGATGAGGTGTTCTTTTTTGTAGCACTGGTGCCTGGAGTTTCTCTCTTTGTACCACTAGTAGATGATCTGTCTCTTTCTGCTGTTGAAGTTTCTCTTTTTGTAGCACCAGTTGCTGAAGAAGTGTCCCTGTTCATAGCACAAACAGGTGAAACGTCTCTTTTCGTAGAAGTTTCTCTTTCTGTGGCACTAGTGGCTGGCGTGTCATTTCTTTTTCCCTCTTTGGGCAAAACAGCTGCTTTTTCAACACAAACAGCAGCTATAGTTTCTTTCACTACTGATGTGGCACTCAAGGCTTTGCTCATGTCCTCACTGTCCCTTGGCAACTGAATCATCACTGTTTTCCAAGTTTCTTTCCCATCCTCGCTGACAATTCTTCTTACATGGGCTTTTACCTTCCCCCCAACACTCTCTGCCAGGTGATTCCCACAGAACACACTCTCTTGCACACATGGAATCTGAACATGTGCACCATATTCCTCGTACATCAGACTAGCACTGCTCTCACCCACAACCAGATCAGCCTTGGCATCACAGTGCATGTAGAACTGTTCCTTCCCAGATGTATAAACCTTACCTGCGGCTTTGTACAGGGTGAAAGGATCGAAGCTCATGCCTTTGTCATTCTGTGGTTTACTTCCTGACCACAAGCACGAGCACACCCATCCATACTGATAACTACCCTTGCCATCGATAGAAACAAGCATACACACATTGGCAAATAACTCTCCAGGCATGAGCTTTGCTAACTGTACGACCTCCCCACTACTCTGTACATTCTTTCCATTGATGAAGACAACGGACTTGGGGAACCTCACAGAATGCTCTTTGCCATGAATGATTGAGCTAACAACCCCATAATCACTGGCATACGAAAGCAACTTGACATTTACATTAATAAATTCTTCAACTGCCACGTAAGAATTAAAGTACGGCTCTGTGGTAAATTTTGGCTTAGTTTCCTGCCAAACCACCAATACGATGAATTTGGCTGTCCCCGGTCGCACCACTGCATCAAAATAAACATCTGTCCCATCCACTAAATTCTCTAGAGGTATGGGTTTGTCTCTTTTCCAAACAAAACCCACACCGCATGGACCCAGAGAGGTGTTTTCCAATTTTGTACTAACAAAAATCCGGGCTGAGTTGATCTCTGTTACAATACAGCGTTCATCGAGGACTGTGCAAATTTTCCCCTTCTGGTTGTATAGACAGTCAGGGGGGACACAACTGGGAACTGCAAGGAGACCAGACTGATTCATCTTTGCACTTTTAACTGCAGATTTGCCTTTGTCTGCAGAATTAACTGGTGACTGGCTCCTGTTTCTAGATGTACCCAAAGACTCGCCAATGCTTGCAGACTTTACCGGAGACTGGTTCCTCTCTGTGTATTTACCTTGTGACTCTGACTGTGTGTTGTCTCCTGTTTTTACGCTGTCAAGTTCTGGTTTCTTTGCAGTAATTTCTGGTGTCGTCATCTCTTCTTTATATCCTGCTCTCTCTTTCTCCTCATGTGTCTCACTCTCCTCTTGATGATCTGTTTTCTGTTCCTCGTCATGTTCTCCTTGCTCTAGATTTCCTTTCTCTGCTTCTTGTTCTGTTTTCTGTTCCTCCTTATGCTCTCCTTGTTCTTCCACATCCTCATCCAGAAAACAAACATCAGCTTTGAACCGTACTGGATCATCTACATCCCCATCTCCAACTAAATACTCTCTCTCCTCTTCCGCTCCTGAGTCTTCTATATTTCTACCTCCATGTATCTCGCTTTCATTAAACGTACAAGTATAGGCGTCAACTAATGAAGCATCTTGTATGGTTGGGTCATACTCTAAAGACAAATCTGAGTTATCCTCCTCCTCACTCTCAACATGTTCTTGATTTGGTTGCGAGAGAGGTATGTTTTGTAGAGTTGGGTCATATTCTACAGAAGACACATCTGAGTCATTCTCCTCCTCACTTTCAACATGCTCTTGATTTTGGTGAGAAAGACAGGTATTTTGTAGAGTTGAGTCATATTCTACAGACAAATCTGAGTCATCCTCCTCCTCACTCTCAACATGCCCTTGATTTGGTTGAGAGACAGATGTGCTTTGTAGAGTTGGGTCACATTCTACACTGTTCATATATTTCTCTAAACCTTGTGAAGTTGGATACCACTTTACAGATGTTTCTGAATTAGTGTCACTGTTCTCCTCCTCCTCTGCACTCCTTCCACTCTCTAAATCAATTCCACTAACCCTCTTATTACCTTCAGTCTCATCTTTCTCAAAACCAGTTTCTGCTCCCCCATCATCTCCCACCTCATTCTTCTCTAAATCAATCTGACCACTTTTAGTTTCACTCAAGAATTTCCCTCCCGATTCACTCTTCTCTCCCTCACGCACATCTGCCTTGTTCACTTCATCCTGATCCATTTTCTTCTTGGACATCAGCTATTCCTCTGACTCATTTGCATTATACGATCTACTTGATATGGTGCTGGTGTCTGGATGTGGTACGTGCTCTGCCTCACCCAGGTGCACGCATTACATCTTCTCACGTCACCTGAAAATTAATAAACATTAGTAGTTTTATTCAGCACTGGCAAAATTCTTCCAACAGGAGAGGTTATATACAGCCTTCATTTACTCCTTTACAACAAGACATCTCACAGTCTATCTATATACAGCCAGATGTCTTAATCCCATTAGGGGTGGCCACAAACAAATCGCCTCCATATCACCCTGTCCCCTGCCATTACGCTGCCCTTCCCCCAACTCACTATCTATCTATCTATAGCCCGACACCCTAATCCCGCAAAGGTGGCCACAGACAAAACGCCTCCAAGTTGCTCTGTCACCCACCATTTGCCTACCCTCCCCCCAGCTCACTCCCCCCTCCCTCATATACTGTACCTCTCAACTCCATCCCTCCACCTCATCCTCGGTCTT
Source organism: Birgus latro (assembly GCA_018397915.1). Classification (NCBI taxonomy): domain Eukaryota; kingdom Metazoa; phylum Arthropoda; class Malacostraca; order Decapoda; family Coenobitidae; genus Birgus; species Birgus latro. The sequence goes on from JAGKTI010004427.1 coordinate 13,971, forward strand.
CCCCTCCCTCTCCCTTCCTCCACCCCACCTGCATACACCCTCTTAGTCAGTCTTTCATTCTCCATTCTCTCCACATGTCCAAACCACCTCAGTGTACTTCTCTTAATCTTCTCAACCACATCCACATCCACCCCACAACGTCCCTTCACTTCTTCATTCGTCAACCTGTCCCTCCATGTCACTCCACATGCTCAAGTAACTAATTTCCACTGCTCTCACTCTTGACTTGTTACCCTCTAGCAAAGTCCATGCCTCTCTTCCATACGTCAGGGTAGGGATCACAATACTATCATGCAGTGAATTCTTGACTTCCATACTCAGCTATTTCTCATCACCATTTTCAGTGAACCAACAACCTTCCTTCCCTGCTGTACCCTTTCAAGCATTTCATCCCCAAAACTTCCATTCTTACTCATCACAGTGCCCAAGTACTTGAATGCACTCACATTCTCCATATCCTCACCATCCAACCTCACTGTGCATTCTGTGACTTCATTCCTCTCAAACACCATAACTTTACTCTTGTTTGCATTGACTTTCAGATTCCTCTTCTTACACACTGTCCCAAATTCATTCACCAAACCTTGGAACTCCCCTTCATCTTCACTCAACAATACTGTATCATCAGCAAACAACAGCACCGGAATCTTCCACATCTCACCCTCATTCATTAGAGCCACTCCCACATCCACTGCCCTACCTTGCACCTCCTTTACAACTCCATCCATGTATATATTAAACAGCCATGGAGACATAACACAAACCTGTTTCAGTCCCACTTTCAGATCAAAGAACTCACTCAGCTCACCATCCACTCGCACAGTAGCCCTAGCTCCTTCGTACATACTCTTCACAGCACTCAACAATTTCCCCTCCACTCCATATATTCTTAATACCTTCCACATACCTTGCCTATCTATTCTGTCATAAGCTTTCTCCAAGTCCACAAAGGCAGCATAAACTTTCTTTCCCTTCTCTAGATACTTCTCCACTAAACATCTTAGAACAAATATCTGATCTACACACCCTATTCCCTTCCTAAATCCCCCTTGTTCTTCTCCAACTAACTCCTCTGTTATATGCCTAACCCTATCAATAAGTATTCTACCATATATCTTTCCAGTCACACTAAGAAGGCAAATACCCCTATGGTTACCACATACTTCTCTCTCCCCTTTCCCTTTATATAAAGGAACAATTATACCTGATTTCCAGTCCTCTGGAACCCTTCCCTCTTCCCAAGCCAATCTACACAACTTCCATATCCATTCCACAGCAATCTCACCCCCCTACTTCTGCATTTCATCACACACTCCATCAATTCCTGAGGCCTTTCCCATCTTGATCTTCTTCAATGCTTCCACTACTTCCACCCTACTGAACTCTTCCTCCCTCCTCTCACCTCTTCTTCTCCCAGCCATTCCCCAACCACTTATACTCGCTCTGCTCTCACTCAAAACCTTAAATGCCAATGAAAATATTTCACTTATTACATCAAAAACTTCAGAAAGCTGGCTAATTATCTTCAACACACAAGAAAACCCTGACTAGTTGATATTAAAGGTATAAATAAAACGTAAACAGTACACAAACATACCCATATAATCAAACCATTAGATCAGGTTAATTACATAGTTTTCCCTTATTTTTTTTTTACTTCAGTGCTTCAAAAAGTTGGCTATTTATCTCTTATACACATGAAAATCGTAAATTATTAACGATAAATGCATAAACATCACACATAAACAAACTCTACTCACAACCGCCTTCCCATCTCGAGTGCAAAACAACCTTATCATATCTCACACCGCGGGACAGTAACTTTCCCCTCGATATCCTCTTATGCAGAGTCTGTGTCGTAATTAAAACGAGATAAAGAAAATCCTAAGAGCAGGTTAAGGTGTCATATAAAACACTGCGTTAAATAAATTCCTAAAATCTCTATTATATCGCTAAACTCAGTCTCCCTGGAGTAAATCCGTGACTAAAGGAGATTACGACAGCCATAATCCGCGGCTATAGGGGATTACCAGTCCTAATCCTTGACTATGGGGCATTTCCCAGCCATCCTGACAACTCCCCCCCCCCTTCCAGTAAATAAGCAAACTATACGTACTGTTCCTTACGTGTGAAAGATGATCATACTAAAAACCTTGACTAAGTAATATTAAAGTCTACTTATTACATACTAGTGAACTCCTACCTTGCTCTCTTGGCCATCCTTGTTGTTTTGGTGCCACTAACAGTCCCCTTCTCCCAGGCACTGCTTACAACGGAGGCCTTGTTTCATTTGAGCTGGCTAGACCACAGAGTGAAAGCACCCCCTCCCTCTGCCTGTCTCTCTCTCTCTCTCTCTCTCTCTCTTATCATTCAACTGTATGCCATTTTTCTGTTAATCCTTGCAGAGCAGAAATGGCCACAGAAACTCAGATAAGCATAAAAATAAACTTTATCACAAAGAATAATTATTTACATCAATATAAAAATACAAACTACCATTTCAGTCCAGATACCACTAACCATGGAAACACAACCAAGATGAACTTACAACATATACTCTAGTCACATTAACTTGACCTCAAACTGCTATCTCCATCGTGAAAGCTGAACACTCCTATCATCCAATCATTTTCCTCCTCATCAAGAGTGTAGAGGCCCGGGGCTAGTAAATGGCCTCCTGGCAGCATTTTATGACAGAAAATTCTCCAGCCACCTCTACAGAAATTAACCTGTTGCTTGAAATGGACGGCCGTCACCCAAATGAAGTACCCTACCACCAAACGACCAGACATCTGTATAAATATGAACAACTATGCTAAACCTACTGATAGCTTTCTGTTGTTGCTTAACCCAGATTCGTCTATAGGTAAGCGGACCCGTCAATCACAGCTAAGCAATTGGTTCTGTGGGGCCGTCCTACAGATACAGTACAGTACATACACCGTGTAGAGATCTGGCAGTCCCTTGTGGTTCACCAGGATCAGATCCCAAGGCAAGGTGCAGGGATATCCCAGGCAGTTGAATGAACGCCTCAGCTTTAACATCCAGCTTTAACACTTTAACATCCAGAGGACAGTGTTTGGAGTCCTTGTAGAGATGTCATGGCACTAAGACATCGTAACACACTACATAATAGCTAGTGACATGTATGCTGTTGATATGTAATATAGAGGTTTGAGGAAAGTCGTGTCTAAATTCGAGGCAGCTGGAGGAAACAGCAGTGGAGATTCTAGCCATGGAATTCTATTTATCCATGGCTCAAGATAACTACCACCGCTACTCACTGCCATAAAAGACACACATATGACTCTCAAAGCTGAAGTGCCAGTAGAGTTTAAGAGAGGGACACCTTTTGTCCTTACATTACATTTTCTCTCAATTCAGTGGCTAAAGGAGATAACCACAGCATTAACAGACCTCCAAACACAGGCCACTAAGAGCCACAATGCAGACGCCAAGGAAGGGACAGTTTTAACCTCAGTCAGATTCTACTGGGACACTATCAGACACTTTTCTTTGTGGCAAGGCTAGGCTACCACTGCACTCACAGCCATATAGAGCACCAGCACCCGTAGAGCTCTTAGAGACGAGGTGCCGCTACAGGGCCAATTTTAGTCCTTGCATCTCAGTCCTTGTGGCAAATTTGAACCTTCGATTACCACAGCCAGGACAAAACCTCCACATCACATTTATGACATTCAAAACCGTGTTGCTGTTAGAGGCTGTGAGAGGGACGCTATTTATCCACACACCTCAGGCCCTTTGAAGTAAATCCGTGACTAAAGAGGATTACCACAGCCCTACTCCTTGGCGAAAGGGGATTAACACAACCCTAATTCGTGGCTATAGGGGATTACCACAGCCTTAATCCGTGGCTATAGGGGATTACCACAGCCCTAACAGACCTCCATTTAGCATCCGCAGAGCTGTTAAAGACTGAGAGAGGGCCGTTTCTTGTCCTTGCGTCTCAGGGTGCGTCTGGGAGAGCTGCTGCCTTGGACGACTACCGTGGGACGTAGTGGTGCTGGCGAGGAGTCTGAGCTGCGGCCAATCAGAGAACCAATCATCCTGGGAAAAAAAACAGATAGATGAATAGATAGATCGATAAAAAATAGACAGATAGATAAATAGACAGATAGATAAACAGACAGATAAAAAATAGACTTCATTCTTTCAAACGCAGTGTGTCCAGGCATCTCAAAATGAACGGATCTTGAATTTGGCTTTCTGTTATCTTGTTTTTGTTTTTTTTCTTGAAGGGAACAATTTGCGGACTCCTGGCCTTTGGTTCTTTCTTCCTTGCATAAAAAAAAGATAGGTGGATAGATAAATAAGTAAATACATAAATAACCAGACAATATTTAACATACCTTCATTCTAATCACATCCTAGAATATAAATTGGTTTAATATTAATAAAAATAGTCATATCTCTCTATAGCCTGATGCCTTAATCCCGTAAAGGGTGGAAAGGAGGCATTATAAAGGGAGACAGAGAAAGAGGGGTGAGAAATTAATGGAATGCTTTTAAACAGAGTCGAACTAAAGGGGAGGGAGAGAGAGAGAGAGAGAGAGAGAGAGAGAGAGAGAGAGAGAGAGAGATTAAAGCTGACAGACTGAGATACTATAATAGTTTTTAACGTAAGGAAGAAAGAAACAAAGGCCAGCAGATAAGAAAAAAAAGAGAGATATACAGACAGATAGATAGATAAACGCAGATACCTTTCTAATTACCTCGAGACAGCAACGATAGATATGCGACGCTGGCGGATAGATAGATTGTGTGGTCTTGGGGAGGTGACCTGGAATGACCTGGCTTCCCTCAGTAACCCCTGGAAGGCTAAGGTGACCCCGACATGACCCTCCGCAGCGCTGACCTCGTAAAACTGACAGCCATATTGAACTGACAGCGCCCTCCCCTCCTCCAAAGACACCTGAATAAATAGGGGAAAAAATAAGGTATAAAACTGATGTATTAAAATTGACAGCCATGTTGTATTGATATAAAACTGACCGCCATATTGGATTGATACGTTTATTTTGGAGATAAACAAACGACAGAGATAGACAGACAGATTGGTAACAGACAGCAACAGGGAGAGAGATAGATGTTCATACTGATAGACAGCTTGAGAGACAGACAGGGAGAGAGAGGGTAGAAGAAGAAAACTCACAGGCGTAAGTGAGGTGAGGGAAAACGAAAGACAGACAGACAGAGAAAGGGAAAACATGCAAGGAAAAATACGCTAGGATCTTAACTACAAACCTGCCTGGCGTGTTCTAGGTCCTTCTTATTCCCTAGAAGCACGACAGGAACATAGAGAGAAGCCTTGAGCCTGTGTACAGCTTCCAGAATGTCCACAGCCTCCCTAAAGGACCTCGCATCCGACACAGAATATACCACGACAAAGCAGTCACCCCAGCGGCTATGGCTCGACGCAATGCCATCCTTCTGTGATAGATGGATAGATAGATAGATGGATAGATGGGTAGGTAGATAGATGGACAGACAGAGAGATAGATGGATAGGTAGATAGACAGATGGACAGGTAGTTAGATAATGAGATAGGTTGGTAGGTAGGTAGTAAGATTTTCGTAAATAAATTGATATAAAAAACAAGATTGACAACTATATAGCGTCTCTCTCTCTCTCTCTCTCTCTCTCTCTCTCTCTCTCTCTCTCTCT
>JAGKTI010004427.1:24848-50639 GCA_018397915.1 Birgus latro
AGCAGCAGCAGCAGTAGTAGTAGTAGTAGTAGCAGCAGCAGCAGCAATAGTAACAGCAGTAGTAGCAGTAGTAGTAACATTAGTGGTAGTAATAGTAGTAGTAGTAGCAGTAGTTATAGTAGTAGTAGCAGCAGCAGCAGCAGTAGTAGTAGCAGTAGCAGTAGTGGTAGTAGTTGTAGTGGTAGTAGCAGCAGCAGTAGTGGTAGTAGTAGTAGCAGCAGTAACAGCAGCAGCAGCAGCAGGAGTAGTAGTAGTAGTAGCAGAAGTAGTAGTAGCAAGTAGTAGCAGCAGCAGCAGTAGCATACAGACTAATATTTATTTTCAATCTGAACAGCTTTTTCAATAAACAAACATACACAATTTACACTCCTTTTTGTTGCTACTGTATTCACTAATATACCTCAAATCCACTTCAAGGGCACCCATCTTTCTTTATTTACCTGTCCTTTACTAAGATGACAGACAGGTACTTCAATTAATCAACAAATATGTTTTTTATTTATATGTTACTAAATGAGAAAATAAATGACCTTCTCATTATTTTGGGTTTTTATTTTCTTTATTTTCCTGCCATACTGCATTATCCCAGAGGTAATTTACAGTATGATAATGAAGACTGACGCACCATGGGAACATTTCTTCCTGCCGAGAGAGAGACTAAATGCACGGGATGATTTGGCACTTTCCTAGCTCTTCCTGTGGTATAAAACAGACATAATTTTCTCATATACAGGATGGTTGGTAAATCGCACTCCATTACAAACTCATCTGATCATATTACCATGTGCTCAGCCATAATTTATTCGCTTTCCGTTTTTAATCAGTGATCTCAGCTGCACTTATATGCTGTCCAGACATAATCATCATCATCATCTTTGCATTGTTTATAAAGGCTCCATCATGATTGCATGCATCTGCCTTGGTCACCTGATGGTATTTCTCCATGCTGCTTTTTTTTTTTTTATTTTTTTTTTTATGTGTCCGACTCTGGGCATAGGCTTCACAGCCTGCTATCAAGGCCCAGTCGTCCTCCTACAATCTACATGTCACCACTTCGGCGCTTAACACCCACCGTCCATATTGAATACATGCTAGGGCTGTCTCATACAGGACTGGTGTATTGGTATTAGCGGGGTCATTTTTACATGTCGGCGGGTCTCCTGGTAGATCAGTAAAGCCTGATTTAATGAAATTCAAATTCATAAACTGTTCCCTGCACCAGCCAGGATTCGAACCTGGGTCCCTCAGGACTGCAAGCCTCACTACTCAGTCCCTTATCCCTGAGGTCACATTCTATGACCTCATCCCAGGTCTTTTTCTCTCTGCCTATTGCATCCCTACCTCCAACATTTGCAATTCTCACCCTTCACACCCAATTGTCATCCTCCATCCTCTCCATGTGCCCAAACCAGCTCAATCTGCCCCTCATCACACCACCAATACATTCCAATTCCATCCTTCCTCTCAATTCTTCAGTTGTAAGCCTAGTCCTTCCGGGCCTCCCATTCAACGATGCACTGCACATTCATCTAATGACTGTGGTTGTGTAGAGCATCCTTGAATGCCTTGAATGTGGATACCCTGACCATCCCCCTTTGCTGACCCTTTTCAGTATGACTAACACAGAAAGTCAGTATATTGTCCCAAACACTACATCTGCATCACATACCATGCAACATACTAAGCTACTGTGCATCAAAGGGGACGGTGCCAGCAAGGGTATAGAGGAAATATTTTGTCCCTGTTGCCTAATGGAAGACCTGAGGGGAAGCGTGTGGAGTTTTGGGACCAAGATGGGATAGGACTGGGATCTGTACCAGAGGGTACAGAGCACTCTGGTGCCCAGGACGCTACTTCCATCTAATAGAGAAGGGCCTGAACCTAGGAGTGGCACCCCAGAAGGCTGCCCTATCAGTGGGTACATAATGGCAATACAGTTACAGTGCCAAGTCATGCTAGGGGGGTGTCCCTGCAGCTGTCTTGGAAGGTTTGCCCCAAGAGGCCACTGCCACAGCCACTGGCCATGACTGGTGGGGTATGGGTCCTGGTCCCATGCCTAGACTTGGGATCATGTTGGAGGGTGGGGCCTGTGGTCTGTCTCTCCCTTCATTTACCTGCCATAACAAAAATGATCACCTAATATCCCACTAATCAATGAGATGAGTGTTTTCCAGAAAGAAGGAGAATGGAAAGCAAAACAAGTAAAAAAGCAATCAGTCTGTTTTCTCCTGATATATCTCCAACCCTTTTTGGCTCAGTTGATGGGCCAAGTGTACACAGACTGGAAGGTTGACAACTAGTAACCAAAGAGATTCACTACAAACTCATAACTAAACTGAGTTTCATGCAAGCATGATTTAGTATTCAAGATGAAGTAGTGGCCTAGTTCCATCAGGTGAAAACCAGCCAACTTATATCTGAAACAGAGGAAAGAAAAATTATAGATTTATAAAAAAAAATTTTATTATTCAGACCTGACAAGGAAAACTGCAGAATAATATAAAAATCACATGGGACATTGGTACCTGTTAAAGTACGAGACCAACACTCATTCTGACGACCTATATATATATAATATATTTATATATATATATACACATCCATCAACTCCTAAAACAATAACTGATCAATCTGGCTTAGACCATTTGAGATATTTTTTTGGCATTAGACTACTAATAATGCCTAAATGACACTGATATTAACTTGCCTATTGCACAGAACATTACAAATAAATCTGTTAACTGTTAAAACTTCCTCCACATCACTAGCTTATTATAGTAACAAGTCTACAGTCTCCTTCATTAAAACGTCAGCTAAACCTTTATTATTCATTATCTGTGAATCTCACATAAAAAATCTAAAACAATATCAAACACTAGTCACCTACATAAATAGTAAACTTAATGAGCAAATATATTTATATGGCATTTAAAGGGGCTACATTGTTATAAATTTTCAGATACATACAGGGCAGACCCATTGCTAATACCTTCAATCCAATGACATATTTTTCTCATTTAATTTTGCTTTTACAACAATTTTATTCAGCTCAAGGGAGACCTTTTGAACTGGAGGAGTTACATACAATCTTCATTAACCTCTTCACTACATCTTGACTCTTTCTAAACTAAATAAAATAGTCATATCATGGCGAAAGGAGTAGTAGCAGCTGTAGTCCCAGTTTCATATGAAATGTGAAACCCAGTGGACTGCAGGCTGATGTTGTTCTCTTCCTGCAGTCCACCATCCACTTTTTAGGGGACTGGGAGGGAGTTGAAGGACATTTGTATAACCAGGCAGTGGAGATAACCAGTATATCAGTGCCACCACATGAAGGCATCCCTCTCCAGCACCATTACTGAGAAAAATAATATGTATGTCACCAGGATTGAAGGACTTATACAATGGGTTTTAACTTTAGGGTCACTACCTCAAGGGGGACCTAAGGATTCTTCAGGGGAAAAAAAAAAAAAAATGTTTCTCCAGAGTATGATATAAAAAACTTAAAACTATAACATTTAAGACAAAGATGTGAACAATATAACTTAAGTATACACATGCTTCCTGCCTAAACATGTTTAGTTAAAAAAAAAAAAAATTGCTTACTGAAATACAAATACAACTACAGTAGTTCAGTCAAATATGCCTTGCATACTGAAATGGAAAGATACACCTTGTGTACTTAAACTGCACATAGCTTTGAAAAAAAATACTTTGAGTACTGAAACTGAAGCAGAAAATATAGGTTAAAAAAAAAAAAAATGCATACTAATAACCAGAAGTAAGCTTATAGAGAAACAGAAACTGAAATGTATGTACCTTGTGTTTGGCAATATAAACAAACAATTCAGTCAAAAACTCCTCGCATACTGAAATGGAACAAATATTCACATGCACGTCAACAAACTCAAATATGAAAACAAACATTTCCTCGGATACTCAACCACTGTTCATCAAACCAGGACGTAGAATCACACACAGACTTACAATGAACTTGTGTCCTAAGATCAGCTTTACAGTAAGAAGAAATTTGGGAAGATTTTTGCATTCCCATTGCCTTACTCTTCTGGCATCACATACAGTATCTATTTTTGCAGTATGGACAAGAGACCAATGACGATACAGCATTCTTACTTTCTTGTTCATCCTGCAATAAATTACCTGAAAATAAGATTTCTTGTTGCAGGAAGAAGAAGAGACATGAATTGTTCACATTCTTGTCCTTCCTAAATCTGGTACTGAAATTTTTATCTGGGGGAAGAACACAACAGGGGAAGATACTCCATTCTCACGCTCTTGCCCTTCCTGAAGAAACAAATGTAATGAGATTTGTTTACTACAGTACAAACGAGAAATATGGAAAGATTCTGAATTTTCCTTTCCTTCTCCTTCCTGTAAAAAATAATCTGGTACAGTACTTACATTTGACTTTAAATTAAGAACAAGAGATATGGAAAGATTCAGAACACTCCTTTCATCATTCTTACCTAAACAGATCTTCAATTACAACAGGAATTCACCATAAGTTTGCTAGTGACTCTCTGCCCTGAACTGTGTGGGAAAATGGCGTGTGATAAGAAGATGTACAAAAAGAAATTGGTGTGTGGTAGAGACAACTAAATGTATTTTCACACACCACAAAGCACCTCTTCACTATGATGACATCCATTAAGCTTATGAGCCACATTCTATAGTTCCTTCACCTTAACTTGGCCAAAATATTCATTCTTTTGCAGCTTATTACACAGAGGTAAAGAAAATATATACAGTATAACTCTACATACTCTTCATAGCACTTCTCTGTGACTGACACAGTACTGTAGTGCTATTACACTGGTACAACTCAGCAATGGAGATGGAAAGATGACAATTTTAGGCCAAGTTAGAGTGAGAAGGAATACAGATCATGGCAGATCTAACTCTTGGCTTTGACAGCTCTTAATTTGGGGAGATGTCTTGTAGTGAACTGGGTTAAGTATTATCACACAAATACCAAGTTACTTTAGAGGGGGGGTGGAAAATGTCTTTATGTGGAGAAACTGCCTGTAGGTTGGCTCTGGAAAATACAAAACCTAAGCACAAAGTTTTTTTTTTTTTACTATCACTACTGCCCTAATATTCTATGTATTGTCAAGGGCTCCTGCTCTTAAGTGTGACAATATAAGTTTTGTTGTTAAAACTGTTTGAAGTAAGTATTTTTGCTCCATGTTCTGTCCTTCTGCATCCATGCAAAGAGAAAATGTCTTGAGATCTGACTTTGTTCCGTTCCAGCCACAAAATAAAAATGAGTTGGATGTTTCTGATTAATTACACATCCAGGAAATTTAAGAGAAATAATCCAGTGTTCTTACTTTGTTCTGTTGCATCTAAAAAATTAAATACAGTATTATCCATGAGTAAGAATGACATCTACGAAAAGAATTATCCACAAGCATGAGAAACAGCAAGGAAAAAAATGCTCTCCAATCTCCTCATTTTGTTCTGGTGCGTCTAAGAATATGAAACACCGTCCGTGTGTAGATGAAACAGCAAGAAATAAAAAACTCCTCATCCCCGACACATTCACAAGACAGCTGGGAAACACAACAAAGTCTTCAATGCTTCGGCAAAAACAAATCACTCGGTATCAATGAAAGTCCTGGCCTGCGGAGAATACTACGAGGCGCACACAAATAAACAAAGACACACCATTCGGATCCCGGCACAAGCAGTCACAGTCGGTGGGTTGGAAAGATTAAGTGAGGAGTCTATAGTTTACCCAATATAATTTGGCGGAGATTTGAGTCCGTCCATCATAAGCTGGTGGAGAGTTTCCTCGTTCACTCCAACTTGACAGAGAGTTTCATCCTTCAGCGGATTAGTTTCCATACTACAGCTCTTAACTGAGGAGTCTACAGGTCACTCCCTTTAACTTGGCAAGTTTTTCAATCCTGTGCAGTTTATTTCATGTACCTCAGTGGCACATTAAGACAACACTGTGACTGTACACACTTCCCAGAGCACTTCTTCGTGACAACACCATATTTCTGTAGCACAAAGACAGAATAAGACAATACTACAGCACTACATCCTTTCCATAACACTTCTTCATGACTAACACTATATTCTAACACTAATCTCTTGTTACAAATCAATGGTAGAATAAGTCATTACAATCAACATCCTTTCCACAGCACTTCTTCATGACCATCACCATATTCTACTGTTAATCCTGTTACAATTCAATGGCAGATAAGACGATACAGTACTACAGCTATACATTCTTTTCACTGCACTTCTTCTTGACTAACACCATATCCTAGCATTCATCTCTCACTAGAGTTTCTTATTCAAGATGGAGAGATGATTTTTGGCCAAGTTAAAGTGATGAGAGTATTGTTCACTGCAGCAGGATTATTGTTCTTGGGTACTGAACTATCTCATGCTCAATGCTCAGCTACAACTGTTCACCTCGCTGCTCAAATGTGTGGTACTGTACACAGATTGTTGGTGATGTACAGTTGCTGATAATGTTGATGTAGATTTTGTAGGTGAAGTTGTTGGTGTTGATGTTGTCACAGATGATATCGCAGTTACAGTTGATGGAGTGGATGCTGAAATGATGGTTTTGTTGCTGTTGATGTTGCTGTAGATTTTGCCTGTTGTTCCTGTGATTTACTATTTCTTTGTGCTCAACTGTGTATAACCTGGATGTAGGTGCTGGAGAGGGACACCTTCATATAGTGGAATCAACACAATCAGGCTGTGGAGCTACCTGGTTATACAAACGTCCCTCAACTCCTTCCGTCCCCCAAAAGACGATCGTGGACTGCAGAAGGACGGCAACTTCAGACTGCAGTCCACCAGGTTCACATCTAGATGATCCTGGCATTATAACAACAACAACCTGTATACTGCACTGCATTTCCACATCCTGAGCTGAGGTGAACCAATATGAGCACAGTAATCTCATGAGCTCAGTCTTATACAGCTAACCTGGAGGGCTCAACTAGGTGCCTAAGATACAAACATTATCAAAGATCGTCAACTAAACTACCTAAACGATTTACCAAATAATACAAAGTAGCATCTTATTGTTGTGATCATACGTTTATACATTATTATAGATATATTGAGTACTGTATTACTCAACAGTGGAGACATTTACTAAAGCAGTTGTGACAAGACCATCAATAATAAAAATCGTTTATTACCCAATCTGAGGCATAGGATCCCAAGACTAGACTAATGTAGTCCAGTACTTTTTAAGGGCAGATGACCAGCCTACTTCCCCTGGTGGGATTATATGAACAAAAAACCTCCGGTCACTTCTTGGGAATAAAACCTAGACAAGTGTCAAGGCTGCAACTATGATATTGAAGGGTAGATAACCAGCCTACTTTCCTTGATGGCATTACATGGTTGAAAAAATACAATATACCTCCTGGGGACCAAATCTATGTATATGTTGGAGCCATTACTCCATCTGGGGCATTCCAACCACTAACCCATACATACAGAAAAGATGCATTCAGTCATGTATCTCAGAATGAACCACACTCTTTTTACTCCAACTTGGACCAGATTTTCCTCCTTTTGAAGCTTAGATCACATGGCTCAGTGGTACAAAAAAACAACAGTACAGCTCCACATTCTTTTACGTAGCACTTCTTCATGATGGACACTGTATTCTAGTGCTAATCCTCTGTTACAACTCGGCATTCAAGATGGAGAGATGATAATTTTTGGCCAAGTTAAAGTAAAAAGAGGATAGCATCATCATCATCATCATCCAGACCTCTTTCCCCACATATGGACTGGGTAAGGTAGGGTTCAGAGAGCAAGAGAACACCTGCTAGAGTGAGAAACCAATCCTCTTTCTTAAGAAATCACCAAAAAATTACAAGGTAACCACTGATTTTCTCACAATCTCCTTCCAGAACTTCAAACAATCATATTTTCTTTAACATCCAAGCACAGGGATGATGAAGACAGCAAAACTCTGCCCATCTCTTCCACTACATGCTCAAATTTCAATAAATAAAAAACTGGTCAAGCGTAACATCTGAGACCCAACTTATCTCATCTAAACCAAACTATCAACACTCGTACATAGAGTTTGGGATCTGGTGCAAGTTTTCTTGGTCTAAGGGAGGGGGGGGGGATAATTATTCACACAAATTCTGGCTGATGCAAATTCAACATCAGGGTTTAAAAGTCCAAGATCCAACTTACCCAGTACACAAATATTTCCCAACAGCTGAGCATATGTCTCAGATCTGAGCCAAGTTTTCTGATCTTTGTAGACTAAGAGAGAAAAATCTGCTCCTCTGACACTAAAATTCTGGTAAACAGAAAACTCAATGGCAAAGCAAATGTTAAAATCCGAGCTGAGCTGTCTCACCCTCAGAGAAGCATTAAAAAAAAAAAAAAAGTCATAAACATCTGAGCTCAGAGTTTCAGATCTGGGCAGAGTTTTCATAGCCTCACAAAAATAAAGGGCAAGGGGAAAAAAAAAAACATAAAAACACAGAAATGAATGGATGAGCATAGAGTGTGGGATCCGAGCAGAGCTTCCGTACCCTCATATATGCTGGCCAAGAGGATGTGTATTATCATTAAGGGGGAAAGGGTTGAGACCACAAATACAAAGCCAACAGACTGGCCAACTAACACCAAGCAGTTTCTCCTTCCTCCAAACATGAGATAAGGGGTCGTACTCTAGGTAGCTCTCGGGGTTACTTAACAACTTTTCCTTAATGATTTACTCTGTGCATTACACCTTGGTATCCTCTCAAAGGTTACTGATGTAAATAATAATAATAATAACAGTAATAATAATAATAACAAATGACAGTTCTTCAAAAGGAATTCAACAGCACTCAAAATGGTTTGCACCTCTACAATTACAAAAATTAAGACATTAAAAATTATGACATGCCATAATTTTTAAAATCATATGATCCAAACTTTCCAGAAATGAGAACAACACAGCCCTGTCATCATCATCATCATCAGATGGTAAAGCAAAAGTCTATACATGTATAAAAAACATAATAATATATACGAGATTGTTACGGTGTAGTATGCAAAATAAATAACCAAGGAGCAGGTGTTAAGAAGCCTCCTATGTCACCTGAAATACAACTCTTATATAGCACAAAATTTTGAGCCAAGGACAGGAAGCATCGTAATAATCTAGAATCCGAACAATCACACAGTTATAATGAGCAATGTTTCTCTTATTGGCTTGTATCCTAACTGGCACAGAAGGCTTAGCAACTCTTCCTTAGTGATTTATTTTGCATATTACATTTTAACAATCTCTTACAGGTTACTTATTTTATTCTAATATTGACAGACTTAGCATCATTAACATACACTAGGACAGCAATTTATTTTTTCTTAACATTCCCGTATTTCGTATTTACAAAATATTAACATCGACAAGCCTGTGTTTATAACATACCAGTATTGAGGTGGAATGTGCAAAATAAACAGCTCAGAAGAAGGTGTTGAGACCCAAACCTTAAAATGCTCTTGTATGCTATTTTTATCATTATAAGAAAACTGGGTGCTGGAGAGAGAAGCTTTCGTGTTGTGGCACTGATATATGTGGGTGGTGGAGCTGCCTGGTAATAACATCCCTCAACTCTCTCCCTATCCCTTGAAAGGAGGATGGTGGGAGGCAAGACAGGTTTTAAAACATTTCTAAACCTTAAAATTCTCTTCCATGTTATTGATGTTGTTTCAATTCTAATATCAACAGTATACAAGAGGATACTGAGGTGTAATATGCAGAATAAATTACTTAGCAGGTGTTAAGAGCCCCAAAGAATCAATAACACATGAGACGATACCGAGGTGTAACAGACATCACTAAGAAAAGGTGTTACGAGACCCCCAAAGCCACTTAAATTACAAACCCACTGTGTCCAGAGATTCAACTGTTCTTTCTACACATCTAAATACCCACAGCAAGTTCTCGTTATAAGGCAGAGTGTGTTATAAAAATTTCACAACTAATTTTTTCCATACGACCGGTGCCAAGAAGTGGAAGAAACTGGCAAATCAACTTCTTTCTTTTTTAAGTAGAGTTTTTATTAATTTACTTTGAATATAAATCCTTCGAGCCAGCGATATTCTTTTTTTGGTAACTGCAGGCTCGTATTCAACTTTAATCACACCTCTTGTAGTGGAGGGGTTAGTTGCAGCAGTGGCAGTTGTAGTCCTAGGTTCACCTGAAATGTGAAACATGGACTGCAGGCTTAACTTCTCCTGCTGCTGCCCACCTTACTCCTTTTGGGGGATGGGGAGAGAGTTGTGGGATGTTTGTATACCTGGGCAGCTCCACCACCCAGTTATATCAGTGCCACCACATGAAGGTGTGCCCCTCCAGCAATGAAGTGGTTAGTGACTGCTATATCTAATCCTTTCACTTTGAAAAATCTCTTGTAATCTGAATAAAATTGTCTGCAGCTATCTATCTACCTATCTGTCTTTCCAACAATTTATCCATGATGGCATCTGGCTGTAAGTAAATACAGATAGATAGATAGCTGGACAATTCTATTCACATTAGGGAGACTTTTCAAATTGGAGAGGCTAGATATGGCCTTCACTAACCATGTCAGCACTACAGGTCTGTCTGAAGTTGAAGAAACTGGTAAGATGTATTAAAAAAAAAAAAATAACAATAATAATAACTTTGAACGGTTTAAAAGAAAAGAAAAAGAATCATCATCAACATCACCATCATCATCCAGACCTCTCCCACCCAAGGATGGAGTGCAGTGGGGTCCAGCGAGTCAGATAAAATGTGATAGCATGAGAGAAATTTAGCCCAACTGAATAAGCCCCACTCACAAAGAATAAAAAAATATTTAAAAACATTTAAAAGCATTTTTTAAAACAGCTAACTAGCAAGAATGGAATAAAAATCATCACTGTCAAGGGTCGATGAAATTAAAAACAAGTAAAAATTCACACATACACACAAAAGAGCCACATATATCGAGAACTTGCCGTTTTTCTTCACTATTGTCTGAAGTCTATGTGCAACTACAGATTTGAAGCCTGGAAACTCTATGAACATTTAACAAACAGACAGAAATTGGCAGTTTGAATACAGTTAAGTTATTCACAGCTTATTTAACAGGTATGAAATTCTTCGATTATTATTATTATTTATTATTATTATTATATTATTGTTATTATTATAAGTTCCAGCTACTTGCATTCATTACACCTACAGCTATGAACAATAACCAATATCACCAAAAAATGAGATATATCATGTTTCAATAAATACAGGATGTCCAGAAAGTCCATATTCACAAGGTAAAATTTTGGCAATGGCTTGTTTCACAAAATGTGTTTACTACATGTGTGCACTAAATAACTGACACACAAACACTGACAATATACAGTATAAGTAGCCAACCAAACCAAGAATAGTAACGGCAGTGATGGTGTTATTTGGGGGGCCACTGGAAGATAGTTGTCTATTTTCTTATAACTTTAGTGCCATGAAAAAAGAACCAAAGGTTTTAAACCTGTAAGGTTCTTCCCTCCAAGAAAAAAACATAGAAATGAGAGCCAAATTCATGATACGTTCACTCCGAGATGCCTGGATTCACTGCACTTAAAAGACTCAGGAAGACAGTTACTGAGTTGACCTGTTATATACTGCACATGAATGACTGAGTGTCAGTTAAATATTACATCAGAGAACTGGAGAGAAAATGGGCGAGACTGCACTGCCAGATGGGTGCTACATGCCCACTGTAATGAAGGAGGGATACAAGAAGACAGTTCAGAATAGTGAACAATGAAGAAACAATAGTTGGGAAAATTCAGCATCAATGGCACATATAATAGAGGCATCATCATCGCTAAACCAGTGGCTGTGTGATAAACAGGGAGGGTACCTCATCAACATTTGTCTATCACTTATGTTGGTAACACACTGAACACATTCTGCAAAACAAGACTTTCAAATTTTGCCCAATGATGCAACAATTTTTGGAAACCCCGTATTTTGTGTAAACTGGGCCATTTGCTCCTTCCTCTGTCTCCCACCTTCAAAAAAATGACAACATAGAGACCCTTTTAATAGACATTTATAATAAGAGAATTGGAATGTTCCTCTGCTTCTCAGAAAAATCTTTAAAGGGAGCGCCCACCACAAACTGATACTTGCAGAGACTGGGTGAGGAGGAAAATGGGAAAAGGAAAATAGGGGAGGAGGTAAATGTGGGGTGGGGAGGAAAATCCACATTGGGGAGGAACGTGCAGGTTGAGGAGGAAATGGGGGTTGGGGAAAAGAATGCTGGCTGAAGAGGAAAATGTGGGTTGAGAAGGAAAGCAAGGGCTGAAGAAAAAAATGGGGATTAAGGAGGAAAATGAACAAGTGATAAGGAAAACATACTGACACCTCCTAATAACTGTACAGCTTGACCAAAAACAGATTAATGTTGAGTAAAATCATCTAAACGAGTGATATGAAAGGTGACATTATTCAACACACAGAACAGCTGATGCAAAGAATGAGACAAAGGGAGTTACATCTCCTCTATACTAAAATAAAAATAAAGGCCCTGTATTATTGTCAGTTAGGCAATTTCCCCAGCACTTCTTCCTTACTAGCTTATCTTTGAATGTGGCACAGTAATCTCTTGTATGTTACCTATTCAATCAATGATGATACTAAAGAAACATACCATACAGCTGTTCCCCAACTTACAAATTTAATTGGTTCCAAAAGCTGCTTCATAATACGCCAAAATCTACTAATGCTGCTAATACCTTAAGTTGCATATATACAAATAATTAGGAAACACATGTAGAAGAAGCAATACTACCATTACACCAAATTCTTTAAGTAAAGGTAATCATTAATTCCGTTCATTGTCTTAAAAAACACTGTACTGTCAGTGAAATCATACATCAGTTTAAAAAAAAAATGTATCTCTGAAAGCAAATAACTCAATGAAAAAAACTTCCATATCTTTGAAAATGCTCAATAAACGCTTCCTAAAAAAGTTCGTAATTCTGAAAGTTTATGACACACATGTTTATAAGTAGGGGAGTAACTGCACAAGATTGTTATAATGTTCAGAATGTAAAATAATTCACTATGGAAGAGGTGCCACAAATACCCCTAACTAGCAAGAATAAGGACCATGAAGTGATCAAGTGGAGGTGGTGGGTGTGGCGGAGGTGTGGTGCAGTGGTGGTGATGGGAGTGTGGTGGTGGTGGTGGTGGTGGTGGTGTGGCAGCATGGGTGGCAGAGTGTCATTTCCCTGTGCCATCCAGGTGGACTTTGGTATGTGATGCGGCTCCTGCTCTATCCGCCGGCTGCTCTACGCATCGCTGCAACACCAAAACATGCACCAACATTTAATACGTGGGTATATTAGGCTATAGTACAGTATTTCCCTTTAGGATGCTATTCATTCCTAATCTCTTCAACTGGATGTATTTTCTAGCTCATTCTTGCTATCATTAACATACAATTAATACACAGATATAGAGTATTAAGCTATAGTATAGTATTTACCCATGAGACTGTTATTTTCCTCTATTTGACCCCTTCAATCTTATATATTTTCTAGATTATACAATTAATACACAGATATAGAGTATTAAGCTATAGTATAGTATTTACCCATGAGACTGTTATTTTCCTCTATTTGACCCCTTCAATCTTATATATTTTCTAGATTATTCTTGCCATCATTAACATACATTTAGTACACACATGCAGTAAGCTAAATTACTGTACTTCTCCATTTTGTAAATCATGCTTTGAATATACTGTCTGCGATTTAACCCCCCACCCCTGATAACATATATTTTGACTTATTTTCACGATCATCCATGCAAATTTAGTACACAAAGAAATAGTGCTAGAGTATAGTATTTTCCCATCACATAAATCACCCTTTGAATGCTTATTTCCTGTTATTTCAGTCCATACTAGATTTTTAAAAGAGCCTATTACTCCTTCAGTACAAGACATTTTGTATATTAATCTTGTATCCCCCCAAATAAATAAAAAATAAAAAAAATCATACAACTTTGTGATACCTCTTGCAGTCAAGGGATTAATGAAGGCTACACTAACCCTCCCCCCCAAAAAAAAAAACTTTGTCCATTTTCTCGAGGTAGCAAGAACAAACTAGAAAAGACATTGAAATTGGGTTAAATATAATACTGACCAAAAATTAACTAAAACATTTGAAAATTAGAAAGTCTGTAGTAGCAGAATGATAAAAAGACAGAACCCAACTGGGAGTTTTAAGAGAAAGAAATATCCCAATCTTTAGTACAAGTATTAATTACTAATATTTACATAGCTATAAGAGAGTTCAATTGTCTTACAATATACAGTACAGTACTACTACGATAACTACCTGAACTACCATTATCACTGCTGAAAATTGTGCTAAGGTCACTAATGAATTCCCTTATGGAGGAAAAATTATGACTAAAAGAACACATACAGTTGCAGACACAATACCAACCCACTTCATTGTAATAAATACTGGGAGAGCGAGCAATGACTGGAATCGATGGTTCGTTTACTCTATAACAATCCCTAACCTCTTTTAGTTCAATTAATGGCCAAGGATAATCAGATTGGAGGACTGATGTGATTAGCAACCAAGGAGACCCCTAGTTTAACTGATGGCCAAATGTAGTCAAATTTGTAGGCCGATTTGACTAGTAACCCAGAAGACTCACTTGTACCTAATAACTAATATGGCTCTATAAATTTCATGCAGACACGACTCAGTATTTAGTGTGTGGGAGGGGCCCAGTTCCTTATTTAAAAAAGAGAGAAAAAAAAATACATCTAACAATTTTCTCAGAATACTGTATTATGTAAGTTCCATAACTGTTTGTCTGAGAAGAAGAGCATAACAATGTCTGCAACTGTAAGTTTTCATAATCCAAGGCCTCCAGATCTGAACACATTTATGAACCTGAAATAGTTGGAACATTTCTGTTTCCAGAGAGATCATGGTTAGGTCAGTTTGTTAGGAACAGGTTAGGGTGTTAGGTTATGCTAGGACATTAGGGTTAGATTACGCTGGCTTAGACAAGGCTGGATTAGGTAAGGCTGTCAGGGATAGATTAGGTTAGGGTTATTATTGCTGTTGTGATCCTGGGTTCATTTGTACTGAACCCAGTGGACTGCAGGCTGAAGTTGCCTTTCTCCTGCTGTCCACCATCCACCTTTTGGGGAACAAAGAGGGAGCTGAGGGATGTTATAACTGGGCAGCAATGTAACCTAGTTATATTGGTGCCACCACATGAGGAAGCCCTTCTGGAAAGACAAAACATTTAGCGCAATGCCAAAATGACGAAATAAGTATGGATTCTGAACACGTACGAGTATAATAATAATACTGTAATGCTCAAATTTGTATGATCATAATCTCATAAAAGTAAGAAGCCTTTTTTGAATACTGTCCACAGTACTGTATTTGCAAGAGCAGTAAAAGTCGGAAAGAATTACATCTAGGCCTTGGGTCATGATGAAAGCCTTCAGTGTGACGATATCATTTTCATTCTCGTTACCACAGGACATTTATATTCAGCTTAGGGAAACCTTTTGATGGGATGGGGTTAACGAAGGATGTGTCTAACCCTTCCAGTCCAAAAAGTTCCTCCTTAGCAAGATAAAATCGCCTCATGGTACTGACATTCAATTAGTTCGGAAAATCCTGTGGTGGGGGGTTATGTTTATGCTTCAACCACAGACCATGCTAAAGTATATTTAGTTTCACCTGACAGAGATTCAAAACCAATTATCCACTCAGCTGATGGGCAGGTATACTTGGATTGGTGGGTTAATTTGGCTAGTAATCAAGGAGACTTATACCTACCTCATAACTAAGGTGCACTGAATATCGCAACCACAACTTAGTATTTGAGTTGTGGTCCAGTTCCATCAGATGAAAACAAATGAGCTACAGCATGTGTAGGTTTTTTTTCTTTTCATGGTAATAAAAATGAATGCATCATACTGAAGGCCATGAGAGGGTAATACCACAACATCATTACAGTAACTCTGACTTTTGGAATCTAATTTTCTAAGCTAATGATCTAGAGACGGACTAGAGTGGGATAGGTAAGAAAAAATTAAAAAGGAATACTTGTGGGAATAAAAAAAAAAAAGGGTGGGTGATGAGAGAGGATGAGGTAACTTAAGAAATAATATAAAATTGGGATAATACAGTACAGTAATAATAATAAAAAAAAAAGGGACAACAAATAGATGGATGGGGAGAGGGTCACCATCATACCTATAAAAAAAAAAAAAAAAAAAGGCATACTTGGGGTAATAAAAAATGGAACAACAAACAGATAAAAAAAAAAAAAATGGTTACCTGTCAGCATTTGGTCGTTTAGTGGCGAAGGTTAGTGCCGTCAGCGGTGCCCTGAGTGTCAATGGGTCATGAGTCTATGGTCGGGTCAACTCAAGAGGCTACAGGCTATTATACAGGTCACAATGGGTTACAAGCTATTTATACAGGTCTCAGAGGGGCTACAGGCTATTTTACAGGTCTCAAAGGCTACAGGTTATTTATATAGGTCATAAAGTGGCTGCAGACTATTATACAAGTCAGAGGGGCTACAGGCTATTATACAAGTCAGAGGGGCTACAGGCTATTATACAAGTCAGAGGGGCTACAGGCTATTATACAGGTCACAGAGAAGCTACAGGCTATCATACGAGGCTAGTCACAGAGGAATTACAAGCTTATACATAAATCACAAAAAGGTCAAATCAAATAGCACAGAAAGCACCAACTGTAGACAAAGGTGTAGCTAGAATTTTATTTAATGGGGTGACCAAGGGACAGTGAAGTCTAATTACGCAATGGCCTTAGGAATACTCTTCATGGAGCTCTAGAGGTAGTGACACGGAATTTTGGAGTACATGCCGATCCCCCCTCTGGCTACACCACTGTCTACAGTGGTGCTACGGACTTATATGCAGGTCAAATAGGCTTCAGATTTATGTATAGAAACAGGCTCCAGATATATATATACAGTATAGTCATAGAGAGGCTACATACAAGTCATGGAGTGGTTAAGTATGGAGCTATGGACCTACAGATAAGTACGATGGATCATATGAGTTACTAGACCTATAAATATATCAACAAAGGAGTACAAATGATTTAAACCTAGGTCACAGAAGGGTCAAACAAGGGGTTACATGTTACACAGCTGCCCACTTGACTAGTATGAAACACACACACAAGCAAAACAAAACAAGCTATGGCAAACATTATACAGGGTGCTCATGAAAGCAAGCAAACTACCAAGCCATGCAAAAAAAAAAAAATAATAATAATAATACTGGGCAAAGCATAGGCATAATAACATTTAGTAACGAAGCAACACAATATTACAAAATTCACTCAAGTTAATGGTACAAATTAAATACAAGGTTTTTCACATACAGGAGGCCTTAAATTAACTACCTCACTTTGAACGAAAAAAATAATAATACTTGCTTTATAATTTATTCCCGTTGTTTTACAATTATTTTATTCAGCTTAGGAGAGACTTAAAAAACTGGGGAGGTTAGATCCAGCCTTCATTAACCTTTCCATCATGGCTAAAGGGAGAATTTTCAGACTAGGGTTAGATACAGCCTTCATAGACCCCCTCACCAAAAAATGTCTCCTGTGAGCTGAATAAAATTATCTAGAGGTAGCAATAATAAAAATAAATAAACAGATAATAATACAGTAATAATAATAATATTATTATTAATAATAACAATAATAATGGTAATAACAGTAAAAATAAAACTGCACTAAATAGAAAGGGTAATCATCTTGTTTGTCTTTCTTTTTCTTCTTTTTATCATTTTTTCTTTTTAATTCAGGGCCTCGAGCAAGAGAACCAACCTGTATAATTACGACCCCTGAGTAAATAAACTGGACAACTTCAGCCATTTTTTTTTTTTAATATGAACCCAGTGGACTGCAGGCTGAAGTTCCTCTCCTCTTGCAGTCCACCATCCTCCTTTTGTGGGGATAGGGAGGGAGTTGAGGGGCATTTATGTAACCAGGAAGGGGCTCCACCCAGTTATATCAGTGCCACCACATGAAGGCATATTGAACCAGATATAAAAATCACTGGAATTAAGTGTTCATAATGGTTCAGTGGAGGAACCAAAATGGCAGAAGTGTCCACTCTACATGTACTAAGGGTCTCCAGTACAATAAATCCAAGACAGTAATTTCTACGTAGCAACTATTGAGGCAAGTCAAGAGGGAGGCAGTGAGGAGGGGCATACGGGGGGGGGTGTTTGGTGGTGGTGGTGGAGGGGGGTGGAGGGGGGGAGCCGTGGGGCCACTATGCATCGTATTCGTTGCGCGAGTAAGCCGGCGAAATCTTCCATCCACCCAGATTGATGGTGCGTTGTTGTGGGGTCCAGGGTGCGGGGCCTTGGAGAAAGTTTGTGGGGCCCTGTGGGGGGTTGCCGGGCGGGGGAGGGTGCACCCTGATCCCGCCAGATGCCCCAGAGGGAGGAGGGCCACCATAGCAGTGCGGCCTGCAATATCCAACACATCCGCCCCGCCTCATCACTAAGCCCACACCAGCATACACCCTACACCATCTACACAGAAGTCACTGTCTGATGCTTGTGTTCTCAGCCCCTTCAAAGGATTTCTGCCATTGTCCTTTCTTTACCAATTTATTTTGCATGTGACAACTCCCTTTTTTCTACTAATTCTTTTGCATGTTATGGATCCTTTTCATTTACTAATTTATTTTGTTTTTAATGGTTCTTTTTTGTCTACTATTTTGTATTTTTAGTGCTTCTTTCTTGGCTACTACTCTAATTTACTTTGCACTGAACAGCTCCTTTTTATGTACTAATAAAAATTTTGTATTTAATGAATTCCTTGTGTCTGGTAATTTATTTTGCATTTTACAGCTCTCTTTTGTTTGATTTATGTTGCATATTACAACTTTGTTTTGTCTTCTGATCTGGCATATTACTGGTCCCTTTGTTTTTTATGTTATCAGTGGTGTTGGAAAGGGTACCTTCATGCAATGTCACCAATATAACCAGGCAGCTCCATGGCCACATTATATAAAAGTCCTTCTCCCTCCCTATACCACCAGACGGAGGATGGTGGACTGCAGGAGAAAGACAATTTCAGCCAGCAGTCCACCAGGTTTATGTCTGAATGAGCCTGGGTCTACAAATAAAATAACCTCAACTTATATCCTGTGTATATCTTATTGTGTGACCTCAGGGATGAGGAACTAAATAAGATGGGTGCCAGAAATCCGGCAGCATGGAGATCCGCCATTAGCTGGAGAGCCACCATTAGCTGACCAACGCTGATGAATGCAAGTATGTGGCATGGTGGAGCCTTTACAAAGGATATGATACAATATGATACAACCCATATCTTGTACATATCTTATATTCGGTATGTGTCTTTTTGGTACTTATACTGTATCATCATCATCCATCACACAAACATAGGAACATACTTTGCATAACATTAATGTGCCAAAGTACAAACACAATTACTGGTAACTCTTGGCACTATTATTTGTCTTTTCTGAACATGGATGTGCTTTCTATTAATAAAACAAAAGGAATATTAACACATCATATGCGGGAATAAATTGATAAGAAAGAGGTGGTAGAGAGGTTCCTAAATTGCCGAGAACACAAGCCCTTGATACGAACACCACAACTGTCACACGTCACATCACTGCTGGCCTCGTCATGGCACTGTTTCTTTGCTCGTTTTTTGTCACACCATCTCTTGAATTCCTCTCAAGTCATGTAGAGTTGTCGATGTATTTACTAATTTTACTGATTCACTGCATGAAAAACTGTGCAATACTGAACAGTGATGTAATAGGGTAAACTCACCATTCTGGGCACAACTGTTCCAATATGCATACATTTGGATGCAATCTTTAAAAATTAATAATAAAAGAAAAAAAAGTCCTCTTCCTTAAACTACAGTGGTGGGAACAATTTGCCATATATTTGTGGGGACATAACTTGATGACGGATGATAATTTTGGCAACTGTGGCAAATAATTCATGAGCAACCTAACAAAAATTTGTACACTGAATCATGAGAAATTTAAATAAGAATTGGAATTAAATCATCGGGAACTTAGCAATGAACCAAATTTAGTACTGATAATCATCATCATTATCATCATCATCATCACCATTATTCATCAGCAACTCTACAATCAAAACGAGACAAATTTGTCAGTAACTTGAAAACAAAACATCTTTACATTATTATCATTCATCACCATCATTGTCACTGTCATCGCCATTGCCAGTCATCATCATAATAATCGTCATCGTCATCATCATCATCATCATCATCATCACTGTCACTGTCAACATCATTGCCACTGTAATCATCATCATCATCATCACCATTATCATCATCAAAATCATCATCATCTTGTTGCCCCTAACTTCCAAATGAATAAATTCTTGAGACAGGTGTTGTGATGGAGGAATATAATGTTTAGTTGTTGCCCTTTTCTACTGATGAAGTTTGTACTGTATATATGAGTAATGTCATTATTCTTGTTGTTGTAAAGATGCAAACGTGTCTTCAGTGACTGTGAATGCCTTTTGATATAATTGGCATTTTGAGGACTAAAATATATTAATATTATTATTATCATTACAGTATTATTCACCATCATCTTCTCAACCTTCTATTCACCGAGTGATCGTGTGACGTGTGACCAAGTGGTGTGGCAGTGACTCCTACTGATAAAGCAGTGTTGGCCAGCTCTCACTCCATACTGTGCAATGGTTAGTTACTAAAAAGCCTCCCTTACTCCCTTCTCTTTGTTGACAGTTTGTAAACTTTAATCTTGCAACCACCACAATATATCATTCAGCTTAGGGTGGAATTCTGGCAGTGAGGAGTACATTCTGTTATCCCAGGGGCAGTGTTGGGATTTTAAAAATGGGTTGTCAAAGAATGGCCAAGCCTGACTGTAGAGGCCATGAAGAACTTTTTAGGGACATTCAGGAGTATACTGTACTGTGTTTGTCAAGGGTGGCACATGCCACTGCATTAACCCAATCACTACAAGAAATCCTCCTTTTGCTGAATAAAGTCATCTGGCAGTATCAAGAAGGGTAAGTATTAGTTTTGCTAGTCTAATCAGTCACTAAAGCCTCCCATGTTGAAATGATTAGTCTGCTGGGCTACTCAGCTCTGCTATAAAGCTGGTCAAAAGACCGATGGATCACAGTCTTAAGATATTTTGTTAATATTTCTACGTGATGTCTCTTCTTATCACCACACATGTGTTACAGCATTAGTATAATATTGATGCAGTATATATAGCAGGGGAAAAAAATGAAGCATATGGAAACATGATACAAACAAGTAAGAGTGAGAGAAAGAGAGATCCACAAAAAACTGCAAAAACCATTAGTGAAAAATGAAATACAGAGAAAAAAGAAAAGTCAATTTACATATGTGTGTCCATCTGTCAAGTCTCCCTTAAAATGGCTGACTATGAGCATATGTGTATATGTATATGCATCTGTACATGAATGTGTATATGTCTATTTTTGTATTAGCATGCATTTGGCAACATGTTTTAATCCATTATCATAATTTGTTTCAGGCTTAAATACTGGTATAACTTTGTTTATGCAATGTTAGACTGGACTGGATTGGGTTGGATTGGGTTGGGCTAGGTTTAGTTAGGTTAGGTTAGGGTAGACTACATTTGACTGGGTTAGTTTTGGTTAGGTACTGCACTAAGACGGGCTGTCTTTGTTTGATCTTGGATTGCCTAGGCTGGGTTGGGTTGGGTTGGGCTGGGCTGAACTGGAGAGGGTATGGTTGGATGGGCTGGGTTGTGGAAGAGTGTTGTATGGTAAGGTGTGGTGTAGTTTGGCATATACTGTTACAGCATGTGTTCTGGTTTATGTGCGTCTGAGTAATGTGCTAAAAATGCGAGTTAAATATAAAATGCACATTTCTCTTGAAATACAATATTAAAGTAGAAAATACACTAAATAGAAGCCAAGCATTTTACCTGTGCACATAATGTAAAGATGAAAATTTTTGTTTTTTCCTTGCCACATTGCACATGCTCTAATTGTGTATGTAGACAGCATATGTATGTATGTTTGTTTGTGTGCATGTGTGTATGTATTCTTGTATGTATGTCTGCTTATGTGATTTATATGAATGTTTATGTTCATATGTGTTTCTTGCTAACTAAATGCACAGAACAAGAAGATAAATGGGAAGTTGATACAAATTCTCAGACACCAATTCCACTCTGAAATTCACATCCAGACAACAACATCCAGCCACATTCCTGATCACACAAGTCATCTCAACACTCCACACACCCACACAAGAAAATGGTTGCCTGCGGGTTACCTGCAAATCTCAGAGTTTTCAAAGGCAGCATTTTATCAATGACCAGGTAAATGTTTCAATGCTGTGGTATATTTAATCACAAATGATGTTCAGACACCGAGCTACTGACACTGTGATTCTGCCTGATCCGAAAATAATCATCAAGTTATCGTAACTTACAAGGATACGATGCATGTAATGGAATGTGAGGTCAAGTGCTTAGTCTCACCCAAGGGACACTGGTAAAGTCAAGGAGCACATCCAGCTGTTAATTGCTACTCCAACAACACGGTACTCTAAATAGGAGCAATACCTTGGCTATCTTTGCCCCTCAATAGATAAATATATGACAAAGCTGTACTGTATAACACCAACACCATAAACAAATACCCTGGAGTCCAATAATCACAGGATGAATGAAGCCCCAGGTTGTCTCTCTCCTCTTCCTAATACTATGATGGCTTGCGGCAACACAGTGCTGAGTTGTGGCATTGCCACATCCCTATTTTATGCAAAGATGAGAGTTCCAGCCCCACCTGAATATCGTTACATCTTTTTTAGTAGCACATATACCAAACTAATTATGAAGCAAGCACCTAATATAGACTATACTGTACTTTAATCCTCATTTTGGATATGAAAGTTGATATATGATTAATAATTAAAAAAAAAAATCTTCAACATTCCTACAACACAATACATGTACATCACTAGCAAATATAACAACATAAATTAATTCTCAAAGGAACAGAATATCCAGTCAAGATCAGTGATGGATACCCTTAGTTGATTCCTGAAAGAAGAGACTATCCAATCCTCATCCCTTCACACCTGCACAGGTGACAACCAGAAAAAAAGCACAATCACCAGTCGACACAAACCAGTTTTTCCCAGCAACAGATTACAACAAACATGAATGCACTGTAGTCTAAGATACAGTGTACTAATAACCCACAGGCAACCAATTCACTGTAATACTAAGTTACATAATTAAAGTGGTGATTATGAACTGTATTTCCATGTGATTAGGAGGCTGTCTATCACCTCATCATCAGCAGTCTGAATATAACACTGCAATATTTTCTTACACATTATTCAAACAGTTTTAGTCCATTCACTCTATTATGTATTTTATGCCTTATTCTTGCTCTTATAAATGATTTTACTGGTCTTTGGAGAGATGTATCAAACTCGAGAGATTAGATGTAGCTCTGATTAACTTCTAAAATATGAAAGGGCTTTTCCCATGATCAATTAAATCATTTGTGGGTAGCATGAATAAAACAGCCTTCATCAGAGTGAACTGGTTAAGTTTGCATGACTAATATGCAAGAAAAAAATTAAGTGGCATATACAAAAATAAAATAGTATGGAGGAGGTGCTAACATCTCCTCACCGCCCATGACAATACAGCTGTCAGTCACTTCCCAGGCCATCTCCGCGACACAAGATAGCAACAGGTGTTCAGCATCACTAATTCTTGTGATCACTCAAGTGGGTGAACTATACCCACATGCTGAAATGGGGTTCATTGTGCATACCCAGCTGGTCTCATAACCCCTTGTGAGATGCGGGGGCTTGTGGCTAGGATAACACAGTTCACAACAACCAAGGGTAATGTGACTGGCATAATCTCATACCGGCATTTTATAGTTACTGTAACTATCACTCATTGCTACAGCACTGTGGGTATAATTGGTTCATCACCAGTGTTCTGATGTGTTGCAAGGATGGCGCGGGAAGCAACATGTGCACCACCCTCTATATAACCTGAAACAGAACATTATCCTACCAAAAACTGGCTGCTTCAATGACCCTTGTATAGTCAACAGTCCTAAACTAAAGCATTCTTCTTGTTCTTCTAGGGCCCATAATTGATTCTAACTGCCAATTTAAGCTTAAAAAATACCATCTAGAAACACCGTAAAATATTATTACTCTAGTTGTACAATTTTGTGACCTTACATGTGTGCTTGCCTATAATGTAAACAGTAGTGGTTGTTTGATGTACTGTACTTTAACTTATGATACTAACAATGATGTTCTCTAAAATATGGTAACTAAATATAGAGAGAACATGGCTTCCTCATCATATACTTATGGAACAGTACCTGATTTCAGCTGTCTTATTTTGGCACTCCTTTTTCTATATTAAGTCAACGGAAACTCCTGAAATACATCCGATCAAAACTCACATTGCTCCCTATAAACTCAATTTGCCAGTTCCCCTAATGAATAGTGATTTTTAAAGGTTTTGGAACACATCCCTCTTATGACTACTGGTAATTAATTCACCCACAATGAGTTTAAATTTGGCAAGAGTTAGCACTTAAATATATGGGAGAAACAATTATAGGTAATCATCTAGAGGCCTGATTTGAAATTTAAAAACAAACTGCTGAACCCTCATTTTCCTTTCATAACCAAGGTTTGTTATCTACATTAAAAAAAAAAAAGGGGGGGGGGGACAATGGATACCCTCTACCTCCTTCACTATGAGATGTTCTTCCAAAGTAGATTAAAGTTTCCTGGAAGTTGCCATATAAATATAATAAAGGAGATATAATTGAACAGGTAGTAGTAGTTATTGTAGCCCCAGGTTCATCTGAAATGTAAACCCAGTGGACTACAGGGCTAAATTACCCTTACACAATCCACCATCCTCCTTTTGGGGGATAGGCAAGTGGCTGAGGATGTTTGTATAACCAGACGGTTGAGCCACCAGGTTATATCAGTGCCACCACATGAAGGGATCCCTCTCCAGCACCTCCACTGTACTGAAATGAGTAAACAATATGCCTCCTTTATTCTGACAATCTTTTGCTGGTACTTCTCCCTTATTCTGACAATTTTTTTGTTTAGTGTTTCCCTTATTCTGACAATTTTTTGCTGGTACGTGTCCCTTATTCTGACAATTTTTTTATGATAACTGAGGATGCCATGTACTCTGTGCCATTTAACTTTCTATCACAAAAATTCCCATTCAGTGTTCCTTAGTTTAAATCTTATTCCCAACTTAACAACTGTATCACAACTTTTTACAAGACTTAAAACTCATGTCTGGTGATTACACAAAGCTAATTTAATTCTCTGCACCTTTAGCATATGTATTTTATTTTTAAATCATGCTTGAGGAATGTTTTGAGTTTTAATGGTAAAGGAGGAAGCAACTGACACTTGTAGATGTACAGTACTGTATATAATGTATGTAAATGATACTTTCTATTTTTCATCATTATACACTTATTACATCAAAATTTTCTTTTTTTCTTTTTCTTTCTTTTTTTTTTTTTTTTTGCTACCAAACAAAACACATTATGTAGCTTTGAGAACCATACAGTATATGTAGCATTCATTAACCCTTTCACTAGAAGATGG
>JAGKTI010004428.1:1075-19151 GCA_018397915.1 Birgus latro
CTTCCAATATCGCCATACCCTGCACAAATAACTGTCTAATCACCCATATGCAAAACTAAATCGCTAAGGAAGAGGTGTTGGGTAGCTTCCATCATCACTTGACATCAACTTTTTAAAACAATGTCCTTTGTGTGTTGTAAAAATATATTAAAATAATAATAATAACTAATAATAATAATAATAATGACGATAATGAACTGTGTAAATTCATGATTTCTCGATCTGTATAAAATAAACTGCTCTCTTCTCTAAATATCCCTTTTGCCTGCACCCGCACTCTTTCAAACTTCGATTCCGTGTTTCATATTAATCTTCGTTTAGCTCTTGGTCTTTTTGGTCGTCTCCCGCTAAAAATACGAGCTAAATCAGGCATTACACCCCTCTCTTATCGTCGCTCTCCTTATAAGGTCCTATACATGAGTCCTTCAGTTGTTACTCCATCCTCCTCGCCTTCGTCAACGCTCTTTTCACTAGGCATTCCATCTCCTTCCTCCATTCCCCCTTCTTCAGGCAATTCATTTTACCTTTCCTCCTATTCTTCCTCTACGTACAGTTTCCTTCCCACCCTGGCGTCTGTTACCTCTGTGGTCTGCCCTTCTTTTCTCCCTTGTTCTGTCTTTTCTCCCTTGTTCTACGTCTTTTCTCCCTTGTTCTACGTCTTTTCTCCCTTGTTCTACGTCTTTTCTCCCTTGTTCTGTCTTTTCTCCCTTGTTCTACGTCTCTTCTTCCCTCTGATACTGTTCGCTCCCTTTTTTCTGTCTCTCCGCCGTTCATTTCAGTCTGCTTCTCATCTCCTTTTCTCCCTCCGTGTCCCTGCTCCTCTTCAGTCTCTTGGCTTCATCCTTCCACCCATTCCTTAATCCCTTTCGTCCTGTTTCTTTCTCCCCTTGACTTTTACCTCCTCCAGTGGTCTGTTCTATTCTCCCTTGTTCTCTCTTCTTTCTCCTGTCTCTCTCCGCTCCTTATTTCTTGAACACACGTCTTCTCACTCTTCTGCTTCTCCTATCTTTACCGATGGTTCCAAATTCCTTCACGGTGTTGGGTTTGCTACCGTTTCCCCTGAGTCTTCCTTTCCAGTCCCCTTCCTTCTCACAGCGGAACTTTACGCTATACTCTTCGCGCTGAAGTCTGTGTTTCGACCCTCTTCCTCGTCTATGGTTATCTTCTCCGACTCTCACAGTGCGCTGTCTTCTCTATTCGCCTCTTCTTTTTCTCTACGGTCCTCGTCCTCTTCTCTACCGGCCTCCTCCTCTTCTCCACGGGCCGCCTCCTCTCCTCATCCTCTTGTTACCCAAATTCAGGAGTCGCTCTTCTGTTTTTCTGTGCGTTAAGAAGTCGGTTCAATTTTGCTGGGTCCCTGGTCATGTTGGAATTGCTGGTGATGAACGTGCAGACTCACTGGCTCGTTCTGCTGCTCCATCTCTCACATCATCTCCTCTGCTCATTTCTGCTCGTGTTTGTTTTGCTGTTTTTTTACTCTCCTCTTCCGTGAAAAGTGGCAAACTTCCTGGAACTCCAAGGTCACCAACAAACTTCATCTCGTTAATCCTTCTGTTCTTCCTTGGTCTGTTTCCACTCATCCCCAGTCGTCGATGGGAGACTGTCCTTGCTCGTCTTCGCTTGAGCCACACCCGCCTCCCTCACGGTCATCCAACGTCCTCCACTCCTTTCAGATTTTCTCCGAGAATCACCATATTTTTCCTGTCATAATATCATGTCCTTCCTTACCTCTATTGGCTTTCTTTCCAACATCTAACCCCGTTCCTGACGTCACTACCCATCTGTGATATGATATACTTTTTCCATTGACCCAATTTCTTCACAATGCCGTGTCTGTATTTCCGGCCCGACCAGCATACATAACTTGTAGCCGATGATCTGGCTTTGTGCTGGATTTTGGCACTAGGTACCTATTGTTCTTCTTCTCCCTGACGGTCACTTAACGACTGGTAACCCCCCGCCACTTTGTTCACGCTGTAACTGCCCCTTGAATATCTGACACCTTTTTCTCGACGGCCCTTTCAAACTTCACGTCCGTCGCTCTGTTTTTCCCCATCTCATTATTACCCCCCCCCCCCGTTGCTTACTGATTTCCTTGGTGACTCCCCTACTTTTTCAGTTTCTAATATCATTGCTTTTCATTCTGCTCAGCGTATTTTGCATCTCGTTTAATTGCCCTCTATTCTTTGCTGCCTTACTACCACATAGCCTTCCTAGGATTGACGCTAGTATCTTTCTCACAATTCATTCATTCTTTAAAATACCCCGAGCGCTAAAGCAGGTTAGAAGCCGATAGGTCTGAGCAGAGAGAGATGGGAGAAACCTTCGTCCTGTAGTGAACTTATGCTGGCTGCTGTTGTTGTTGCATCCTTTACATCACTTTTCTTTAACCTCCGTGCCGTCTAGTGGCTGTAAAGGAAGTAGGCTAGGATGAAGTTTCTCGGCTGGCTAGGTGTGAGCAGGATTCACTCATTACACCCAGCCCATCACAAGGACATTCCAAAGTACCCTACTGTGTGAGATTTTTTTCCATACAGCTCGTAGTGTAAACTGGGGGGAACTGACGAATGTACTTTATTGTGGGTAGCATCACCACCACCACCACCATCATACACACCGTTTTCTCGCCTAAATAGGGCAAGAGTCATTGCATTTAGAAAAGAGCAAGCAGGAGGAATTGATTTAAAACTAGTCTGGCCTCACTGCATAATATAAAACGCAAGCTGGTTGTAACAGAATGAGTTTGCCGTGAGTTTCAAATGGGCAGCATGCATACTACGTCCAAGCTTAAATTTGAAATGTTTGTGTCCCCAAATTGAAAACTGAGATACAGTCAGTGGCAATCATATAATTAAAGGCCATGTGGAGAGGATGGAAAGTGAGAGACGAGGAGAGAGTATGTGAGTGAAGTGGAGGGGAAGAGAGGGAGGTGGAGGCCAAGGATGAGATGGAGGGATGGAGTGGAGAGGTAAATGAGAGAGGGGGTGTGTGAGCTGGGAGAAGGAGAGTGAAATGGCGGGGGACAGGGCGACATGGAGGCGATATGTTTGTGGCTACTCTGCAGGATTAAGGAGTCTTGCAATACACAGATAGAATAATTCTCTCTCTCCTTCCCTCTCCGTCATTCGAAAGCCCCACAGCTGAATTCACCCTCCATATTCGAACCTGAAACTCCGAAATACTTGCTTTTATTGCACCATGTTCGGGGGAAACCTAGACTGCTAAAAATTTAAAGATACGATCGAATTTCTGGCCTAGACTACCGTACAGAATATCGTATTATATCACACCTTAAACTACAACGGATTATTATTTTTGTTATTATTATTATTATTATTATTATTATCGTAAGCTTACAGAACCTAAATTTAAAACCACAGGATCAGTAAAATGGCGGACCTACGTATATTCGAAATCTTCACTGCACGGAGGATAATGAAAGAATACTGCTTTAGTTAATCATATCAAGAAACCGGGGCTGAGAAGGCAAGTGGTGAAGGACGCGAGTGTATAGGCAAATATCAGATGTTTAGGTTACTGCCCTTCACGATGATCCTACTTATACTGTTGCTACTTCCAGGCGAATGTCATCCAGGTTTACGTCATTTCAGCTCACCGAACCTCTGAATTACCGATTTTGCATGAGAAAGCGTGTGATCTGCCCAAGGTATAGGATATTGTGAAGAGGTTAAAACTGACGTGTTTTGTTCATAATTTGGGGACAGTCGTGTAGGAAACCGTTCTGATATCCACAGGGAAAAGGAAACACGAAATAGCCCAGTCACATAGGATATTTCGTGTTTCCTTTTCCCATGGGAGTATTAGCACATTTATGAGTCGCTATTATTGATTTATTCGTAGATAGATCGATAGATGCAGCTATGGGCAGACATAGATGATGGATAGAAAGACAGACATATAAACAGGAAGGTAACACTGTATAGTACATGTATGTGTGTATTTATTATATATATATACGTATTCCATTACGTACACTAGTGCACAAAGTGATCTTACTCAAGCTCTTTGGTTTCCTGTACGGTACATTAACGTTGACAAACCAACATATTTAAACATGTTTTATATGACGTTTAGTTTGTAAAGTGTTTATATTCGTCTTCCAATGTAAACGTCATTACCCTTTGCATGTATAATGGTATGATAAACACTGCCATATGTCACACACCTGGTATTTGCTCTGCATGTTTGTATCGTAACAGCTTAGACATATGCAAACTGTGTTATTGTCTGTAGGCCAAATGATGATTACGAACCACATAAAGCTTTGCCATATGTTGCTTGTTTTTATGACATATTCTCGAAAGTATTATGTAACTGACATCCATTTATCTCCAGCTTCAGGAACATTTAAGCTACACACAGGAGGGGGTATTTACTGTTTTGCCAATATATCCACAGGTATGCGATAGAAGTGCGTCTGAAAACAATGGAGACTTTCAGTTAACACGATACTTATGATTAACAAAGCTAAAACAACAAACGGCTATGGGTTTCTGTATCCCGTCTGAATGCTTAGGGATAATAATGTAACCTAACATGTATGTGGAGAGCTGTCCTGCCCATTTCCCAATAAATCCACTTTAATGTTTCTTGTCTATTATTAATGCATCCACTATATTCCGAATCGCAGACTTTTTTCATTGGTACGAATCTTTCTCGTCAAATTACAATATATGGGACACTAATCAGCACCCACATGGCGAAAGACACTCATGCACCATAAACTTACCTGCTGATAAAATTAACTTAGTTTCGCGTGGCAGGCCCATAATCTAACCATCGTCTACCCAATAACCGTTTTCTTTTATTCCCGTTCTGCCTTACCTACCTTGTGCACTAGATGGCGTCAAGGTAAGGGTTTCGCAGTTTTTACATTGAGTCGTTATTCCGCATCTTTTCTCCTCCAGGGCCTAATTCACCCTCTTCGAATCATTTGAATCTCTGAATCACGCAACGGCCCTCTCAATTACCGGCTGGGCTTGAGAGGGGGAGGGCGTGCTTGCAAACGTGGAGGCGAGATAAGTATTATTACTATTATTTTCTGCCTTATGTTAACACTAATCCAATATTTGTGTTGTAATATATGTGACTGACGTTTATGATTAATATTAATACGGTTCTTTAAAAATTGGTTGTTGCGTTAGTTATGTATGACGCTGACAGAGCTGCTATCTTAGAGAACCATTGCTTGGAGGCAGTTAACCCCATCACTACGAATCCTGACCACAATCTTGGGTTATTTGTATCGCGTGTATGCGTGGGTGTGTACGTGTTAATTCCTCAAGGTGTAGTCCATATTTTAAGTGATTCTTTTCTCGAGTTAATGAGAGAGACGAAACAGGGAGACTGTTTGAATGACTAAACTGGCAGAACGTGGTGACGAAATGGGTAAGATCGGGGTAATAAAACGGGTTAAAAATATAACTATTGCCAGACACCTTAATCCCGTAAGGGGTGGCAGCAAACAAATCGCCTCCATGTCCCCCTGTCCTCCGGCATTTCACTGCCCTGCTCCCAGCTCTCAAACCCCTCTCAAATAGGCTACCTCCCCACTTCATCCCTCCATTTCATCCTAGGTCTCCCCCTCCCTCTCCACCTTCCACCTCGCTCACATACATTCTCCCCGTTAATCTCTCACTCTCCATCCTCTCCACATGGCCAAAGCACCTCAGTGTGTTTCTCCTAACGCTTTCTGTCACATCCACATCCACACCACATACAATCTTCTCGTTAGTCTCTCGCTCTCCATCCTCTCCACATGGCCAAACCACAGTGTATGTCTCCAAACGCTTTCTTCACATCCACATCCACACCACATACACTCTCCTCGTCAGTCTCTCGCTCTCCATCCTCTCCACATGGCCAAAGCACCCCACTGTATTTCTCCTAACGCATTTTATTACAGGTGAAAGCAAACCAACTTTATTAAGGATGAACTGAAAATGGCGTCACTGGAGTAAAGGAATAAAGCTCGCCAATAAGGGTCTC
The DNA here is from genome assembly GCA_018397915.1 of Birgus latro. Lineage (NCBI taxonomy): Eukaryota > Metazoa > Arthropoda > Malacostraca > Decapoda > Coenobitidae > Birgus > Birgus latro. The sequence continues at coordinate 7,085 of JAGKTI010004428.1, forward strand.
TAGACAAATTTCAGCCATTTCATTTATCATACCAACAGACGATTTTATTTTCTCGGGTGTGTCCTTTCCACGCAGGAGGCCCGTATTCGTAGCACCTCTAAGTATGCGATTTATTTTGCCTCTTACACTTGACATCCACTGCTGTGTTAATTATATCGTTGTAATATCTGTACAGTTTGTATTGAGATGACATTAAAACACCAGTAGCTTTCCTTGTAAAGTATTTATGCTTAACTGTGATGCTAAGTGAAAGAATAAAAAGAAATTCGTATTAAAACAGCTTTCATTGATACTGATACTAGCCAAATTTGGGAAGCCCTGAGCAGTTGACCGATTTACCTATCTCTTATAAAGCCCCCACTACTGCAGTCTATCCATAATACGATGCTAGTCACGATGGGATGCTATGGACAAATGTAGATCCATGGCATTCCACTGAGCTACAAGAAATAAACTGCGAAAGGACCCCAGTTTCCTCCCAAAGTGAATAAACTATACTATAATGAGATAACTATAATTGATATTCGTAAATTTTGAGTGCCAAGATACGAGCGGCGGGGCAAAAATAGAGAGCAAAAATAGATTATCATTTTACTGGTATGATGGGTGGTGCCAGCGGGCGACAATTTATTAAAACATCATTGCAATTCAAGTAGCTGAGAAAGACAAATCAATTATCGGTAGCCGGACTTGGTTTTCCAGCTGTCGGCTGAGAACATCGGTGAGGTTAAGGAATTTGTCCTGGGTATCCTTAGGCTCCCATTCCGACACAATCAGCTCCCGTTGTTTGCGTTCATCTTGTTCAAACGATTTTGTTTTGCACGTAACTACCATTTTGATGTAGTTAAGCTTTACGAAAATTCGGGAAGACATTTTGATTATTAACTATGGATCTTTAGCTCTTTGCAAACAAGTGTATCGTAAGAGAAACTGCACGTATACCTTCATTTCCAAGGGCTATGGAGAGGATGGAGAGTGAAAGACTGACGAGGAGAGTGTATGTGAGGGAGGGGGAGGCCTGGGATGAGATGGAGGAATGGAGGGTATATGAGAGAGGGGGGTGTGATATGGGAGCATGGTAGTGAAATGGGGGACAGAGTGACATGGAGGCGATTAGTTTGTGGCCACCCCGTGCAGGATTGAGGCGTCTGGCAATAGAGAGACAGATTTGTGAAATGATGCGTCTTTGGAGAAGCAGTGATTTGTATATCCCTCGGCTGCAAGTATGAAACTATTTGCTCCCTAAGGGAATTAACTAATTAAAGTCGATTCGCTAATTATTCATTTATCCAGCGTGATTTCATTATTTGATAACCTTCGTGGTGCAGATTTAAGTAATACGTTTTTCCCTGAGCACGTACTGGGGTAATCTGCAAAAATAATAAAGCTGGGAGACTAACAAGGTTTTAAAGAGTGGCAGGCACTATAGAGCTAGTGATGGCAGGGCCGTTATCGTGTAAAATAACATTCCATTGTCATGTTTCAGCGCTGGGGCCTACCATTAAAGTAAATTATACATATATTTAGTTAAAAGTAACTGCTTATTGCATCAAAAATCACTAGTTTGGTGTGGCAAAAAATACTCAACCATAACAATGAACGTAGGTGACTTTTTACCTGGAACTTAAGAGTAGGATATGATAAAATAACACAGGTTTTATAAATTGTAGTGTTTAATGTACTTTATTATTATAACAGAAAGATGATGGTGATCTGCATTAGAGCCTTCTTAGAGGTGTAAGCGTGAGAAATGTCAATAAACAACAATGGAGGAGGACGGGAGGGTGTGGAAGCGGTGATGTTTGGTTTCATTATAGCCTGTGTCCAGCTTAATGTGAGTATGACCTTTAATTAGATAAACTAGAGCAAACACTCCCCATGTAAGTTAACACCTCTATCTATCTATCTATTGCCAGACGCGTTAATTCCGTAAGGGGTGGGCATAAACAAATCACCTCCCGTCTCCATTTCACTGCCCTGCTCCCAGCTCACACACCCCCTCTCTCATACACCTCTCCACTCCATCTCTCCGTCTCATCCTTGGCCTCCACCTCACTCACATACACTCTCCTCGCCAGTCTCTCGCTCTCCATGGATGTTTACACCTCCTTGGGACAAATTAAACCAAACACCGTCTTTGAGTATAATGTTGAGCTGTAAGTTTTCATTATTATTTTCATTTTATTTATTGATAGGAATCTTTGAACCCTTAGTTTTCATAAATGACCTTCATATTGTACTGTAAATTAAGCCTTACCGGTGATTTTACATTGCAAGGAATTTCACAGTTTGCCCAGTGGTGATGATTTATACTCGTTACAATCTGAATATGGGGATTTCATTTTCCAAAGCCCATGAAAATCCTAAGAAATTTTGGGAATATTTATAAGAGAACGAAAATACGGTCACCAATTCCTGATCAGTATGTGGATGATAGTATCATTTCATTTAGTTTCATTTTTGAAGGCTCCAACATGCTTGCATGTGTCGGCCTTGGTCACCTAATGGCAGCTCTCCATGCAGCTTGATCTTTGGCAGCCTCCCTGTTCAGTCCCTTAACCCTTAAGTCACACTTAATGACCTCGTTCCATGTCTTTCTCAGTCCACCCCTCCCCCAATATTAACACTTCTCACCCCCTATACCCAATTATCATCCCCCATCCTCTCTACATGTCCAGACCACCTCAGCCTACCTCTCCTCATCACAACACCAATACACTCCAGTCCCATCCTACCTCTCAACTCTTCCATCGTAAACCCAGCCCCCCCAGCCCTTGCACGCAGGGACGTACTGCACATCCACCTAATCATTGTCATTTCTGTACTTTTAAACCTGCGAATATCTTCTTCCTTTACTGCCCAGGTCTCACTACCATACAGCATCACACTCCTAACACATGCTGCATACAAAGACCCCTTAGCACATAGAGTCCCCTCAGTGTCAGGAGAGGCAACAGCTCCCTGAACTTCTTCCAACCACTTCTCACCCTAGCAACCGAGCTAACTCCAGCCCCACCTCCGGCACATAACATGTCTCCCAAATAACAAAACTCCTCCACACACTCGAGAGACTCACCAGCAAGTTCAACCCTCTCACGCCTAACAATCTCCACCTGCTCTCCCCGACAAGCCGCACACATGAAATCAGCATTATCTCGCAGTCTACCTCTAATACCACTACATCTCTTGTGCACCCATTTATCACAAACACTACACAAGATGGAATTACTTCCCACACCCTTTTGGCAAACTGCACATGGCCACTCTCCCTCTCCTCTGATTGTACCACCACCTACCCTAGATATCATAACTTTTGTTTTATCTGCATTTACCCTTAAGCCCTTTGCCCCATACCATCTCTCCTCTTCTTAAATCTTTCCTCTGCCTCCTTTTCATTCTCTGCAATCAACACCAAATCATCAGCATACAACATCTCCCATGGGAGTTCATCTCTGAAGTCACGTGAGAGGGCTTCAAGCACCATGATAAACAACAAGGGACTCAAAACTGACCCCTGATGCACACCAACATTCACGGGAAACTCATCACTCAAAGCTCCATTCACCCTTACCTGAGTGTGAGCACCCACGTACATGGCCATAACCACCCTAACCAGCCACTCTTCCAACCCTAGCTTTCTCATTGCCCACTTCACCACCTCTCTAGGGACTCTGTCAAAGGCCTTTTCCAAATCAACAAAAACAAAATACAATTCCCTTTTCTTTCCAATATATTTTTCCTGAAGCTGTCTAATGATGAATATGGCATCAGTGGTCCCCCTGCCTGGCATAAAACCAAACTGCATCTCATCGATATTCACTCTTTCTCTAATCATACCTTCTAGGACTCTCTCCATTAATTTCATTATCTGATCTAAGAGCTTTATACCTCTGAAATTTCCCCTTTCCAGGGTATCACCCTTCCCTTTGTACACATTTACAATTACACTCTTCTGCCAATCATCTGGGACAACACACTCATATATAATCATGTTTATCAGGTCAGTGACTAACCTCACCCCAGTATCTCCTGAGGCCTTCAACATTTCGACAGTCAACCCAGACACACCTGCCGCCTTCCCCACCCGCATCCTGCCTATAGCCTCACTCACAGTAGCAGCGTCAATCAAAGGCCAAGGGCCAAACACTGGATCTGCTGGCTCCAAACCTTCCCTATCCCAATCAAACTCCTCATTCAACAACTGGCTCTAATGCTCTCTCCATGCATCTTTAATATCCTCACTGTTCACTACTACCCTTCCTTCATCATCCTTCACACACTGCTCACCTACAATGTCCCGATTATCCCCCTTCACCTGATTTGTCACCCTAAAAGCCATATTTTTCCTTTCTCCATGATTTAGATGATCAAGTAAAAGTCTCTGTGACTCAGACTTCGCCCTGTATACCTCTCTTCTAGCCCTGTGCTTGGCAGCCAAGTACTCCTCCCTGTTACCACCCTTCTTCCATTCCTGGAAAAGCCTTCTTTTCTCCTTAACTGCGGCTTCTACACCCTCATCCCACCACCAAGTTACTTTATGTCTTGGTGGGCCTCTTGTCCAACTGCATATTGCATCAGTAACTTTCAAGAGTTTGTTCTTGAGGGCTCTATATTGTTCATTAATGCCTCTATCTACGGCTTCCTGTTCAGCCACCACTCTCCTCATCTCACTATAAAAGGCATCCCTTACTGATTGGTTTCCCAGCTTCCATATTTTCCTCCTAGGTACATATGTCCTCCTCCTCATCACTCGTTCCTTAAGCACCATGTCACAAATCAACAGTTTGTGCCGCTGCACACACTCCTTGCTTCCTATAACTTTAACATCCCTCGCTAACCTCCTATCAACCCTCCTGACCAGAAAATAATCTATCTGACTACTATTTCCCCCAGACTTGTACGTAATTAACCGACTCATGCTTTTTCTAAAATGTGTGTTGCACACAATCATGTCCATAGCCTCCCCAAACTCGAGTATTCTTTCCCCTTCCGCATTCCTCACACCATATGCACATCCTCCACGGACTCCTTCATAACCTAAAGCTGCTTCACCCACATGACCATTTAAATCCCCTCCCAGAACCACTACCTCATCATTGCCCATACCACTTACTACACATTAAATCATCCCAAAATCTATCCAACAGAAAGCCAAAATTTTAGCAGATTTCTTCTCACTGTTTACGTGGAACACCACATACTGCTGTTGTAAACTGTTTTAGAATGATATAGGTAATAAAACATAATGGAAAAGGCACTCAGGGAACACCTCAGGTAGTGTAACAGTAATGAATAACCAAACCAAACGACTCCCACATTTACTGCCTATTGTGCCACTAATTTGCATACATATCATTTGCGTATATTCATGTCAGGTCTCAAAAAGTACTGCCCTTGAGTTACTGATAAAGCAAAAATTTCGTATCATTGACTGGATGAGGGTATAAAAAAAAAAACTGGAATAATTATGGTGAAATACATGTTAACTGGAACTTTATATGAGATTAACTTTGGTTTGTCCACATATGCTGGCACACATTTGTTGCCTTATCACAATTGTTAGATGCTGTTATCATGCCACAGTTTGAGTCTTGGAAGTGGAGGCAGACCTTGATAATTATGACTGACCATTTGTTTATACAGTCTTAGATTTTAGCTCAGTTTGTTATATATATGTGTGTGTCTATTTTCACTTGCTTCAATCCCAAAGAGAGATTTTGGCAGCATTTTTTTTTTTTTTGAATGTACTGTTACAATTTTTCCTCATACAATTGCTGTGATTTGTGAAGCCTTAGCAGTCACCAACATGCAGGCCTGCTAATTTTGCCAGTTTCAGTATGGCTTTTGACCATAATCACTCTGAGGTGTGTCAGTGTCATTGACTGAACAGTAATATGGTGTTGGAATTAGCAGCTAGTGAAGTGAAATAATGACCTGTTTAGGTAATACAGTATTTCTGCGTGTGACAATCTGGAAATGTACAGTACCACATTATTCTTCAGTGTTATGGTACTGCAGACTTTTCCAGTTTCAGGTTGCTCATTATTATTGTTATTATATATTTTTTACATTTTTTTATATATTTTTTAAAAGCCAGGGTGAAACGCCACATACCCCAGTTGTTTAAATATTCTTAAACTCAAGCAAAAATGGGTAGTGCTATGATCAGGGAAAATGTGAGGGTACTAACATTTCAGAATTAGAAAAGTGTGGCAGGCTTGAAGGAAAAATATAAGGTGAATAACATGTTGAGGAAGGAAAATTGTAGATGGCTTTACAAGTGAGGGAAAATGTGAGGTTAGTGAAATTTATAAATAAGAGAAATTATTAATATCTACAGATTGGCAGCCCTTCTTTGGTTTCAGGTTAAAAGCAAAGAATTGTACTGTCAGGACTGCTACACTCTCAACATACCTGCTCCAGTATGGTGTGCAGAAACCTCACCAGTGTCAACAAAGTACCAGGAGCTCCCACACGTACAAGTCAACCCAAACCTCCGTGGAACACGTAGCACATGCCCCCAAACCCTTCAGCTGTCAGAGTGCAGGTACTGTAATATAAACATGTCCACTGAACTTGATTAGCTATGCATTTTAGAAGGACGGAGAACAAAAGAAACTTGAAGCAAAAAGGGGGACAGAAGGTCGGAAGGAGGGAGAAAAGAAGAAAGGAGGGGAAGAAGTGAATGACTGAGGGTGAAAAGAAAACTGAAGAGAAAAAAGAGGGGAAAAGAAGAAGAATGGTAGCAAGCCATACACATGCAGGTAATAAGCTGCTGTGAAAAAATTAATATAGACATGGATAATCTACAGTATGATGAAAGAATAATCATGAGAGTTTTTATTTCATTTGTATTAAGCAAGTCACTTCGTACTGATTTCATGACAGTTATTTAGTTTCCACATCTCTGACTCAAGAATAGCTGGCAGTTGGTAATATGATGGTCACAGCAGTAAAAAATAAGTAAAACAAAAATGAGAGAATGGCCATCATCATACCCAGCTCCCCATGTAAAAACTCTCCATTTGAACTTCATTGTTGTCTGCATTTTAATCAGTATTGTGTACAGTAATGGACTACTTCTGACCTTTTATTATCTGCAAATTAAACCTTTAGTGCCATAGGGATCTTCTCAGTGGAATAGAATTATCATTGGCTAGCTAGAATACAAGGGCTGGGTCAAATCTATCTTATCTATCTGTCTGTAGCTAGATGCCCTAATCCCATAAGGGGTGGCTGCTTGTCTGTGAGTTTGTGGATTTGTGGGGAGGGGCATTAACCCAAGTCCAACCCACTTGTTGGCACATAGGGAGCACATATGGGTTGGTTATATGGTTACCACCCAGCATTGTAAATGGTTTCCTGGCTTACAGAAAACTGTTAGGCTTGTCACTCAATGTGAAACCACCTGAAAAGGAAAGAAGAGTAATAAAAAGACGGAGTGTTTTTACATGGAAAGCCGGGTATGATGATGGCAATTCTCTCATTTTTGTTTTATTTATTTATATATCTTTTACTGTTGTGACCATTGTGTTACCAACTGCCAGCTATTCATGAGTCAGAGATGTAGAAACTAAATAGGGTAACTGTAATGAAATCAAGGAGTGACAGGCATAATACAGATGAAGTCTAAAACCTCATTATTATTCCTGCACCATACATTATCCTTTCCTATATTAATATTTTCACAGTAACCTATTACCTGCATGTGTATGGCTTGCTACCATTCTTCTTATTTTCCTCTCTTTGTTCTCTTCAGTTTTCTTTTTGCTCTCAGTTATTCACTTCTCCCCCTCCAATCTTCTTTTCTCTTTTCTCCCTCCATCTGATCTTTTGCAGTCGTGGCATGCAGTAAACTGATGTTCCTTTGCAGTTGACAGCGCCCCACAACAGTGAGCTGTGGGGAAAAGTATGGAGGTTTAGTTTCCGGATGGACACCACATTTGCATCTCCCCACCCAGTTAGCATGGGCATCATAGCAGGCTCCACATCATCCAGTTATCTGGTTATATGGTCACCACCCAACACTGTAAATGGCTTCCTGGGTTGCAGGAAAACAATAAGCTTACCTTTCAGTGTAGAAGCACCTGAAGTGGAAAGAAGAGTAAGAAAAAGTGACAGGAAGGAAAGTAAGAAATAAGAAGAGGTGGTCAGACACAGTAGTACAGTGACTCCTCCAATTACACAGCTAATGTACAGTATCATTGAATTTTTCTGCGGAAATTGAATCACGCAATGGTACTGTAGAAACCTGTGCTAAAATTTTTACCCCCCCTCCCCCCAGTGATACCTGACAGTATATATTTGTTGCAGTAATCATAAAACCTCTAGGAACATCACTGGGCATTAAAAAGAGTTAATTAGAATGTGAAGAATGGTAAAGAAGTGGTGAAAAGTTACCATGATTGGGGATGGAGCAATGCTTGGGTGTCGGGGAGGGGTGTATCCAAAGCTGAGGGGCCTCTCTCCCCCTCTGTAGCGGGAGAGGGAAGAGGATGTATAGTGTGCCTGCATGGCAGCCTTGCTTGGCAGTCATGTGGACATGTCACCATTAATCCATTATGGACTTTCAGCTGTCAGCACTTGACAGACCATGCTTTTTGGGGGGCCAATTTCTGGGATTTTCCAGCATAAACCAGATTCTTTCTCATGTAATAGGAATCAGGGTGGAGTTTACCTCCCCGCGAAATGGTGAAAACTGCAAATGGAACCTGCGTAATATTAAGGGTCACTGTAGTAGTAGTAGTAGTACAACCAGAAGTAGCATAGTCACAGCCCCAGGATTATCTGAATATGAACACAGTGAACTGCAGATAGAAATTACGATTTTCCTGCAGTCCGCCTTCCTCCTTTTTTGGGTAATAAGGAATTGAGGGATGTTTATATAACCAGGCACTAGGGCCACCTAATCATACCATATTGCCACCACATGAAGATGAATGCATCCCTCACCAGCAACATGTTAATAGTAAAATGATATAAATAATATACATAATCATGTTAAGGTTCAATTTGCAGAAAAATTCAGTAAGTTAAAATTGCCATGAAGTCTTACATACCTCGTAAAATACTGGCATTAGCTTGCTCTTGGAAGGGTAGTAGGATGACTTCCAACTTGAGGGGAGCACACTGGACTGCCTGCTGCTATTTTTTAGGCTTAAACTTTTCAGTCAGGTGGCTTATTTTGTACTTCGTTCTTGCTGCTGCTGCCAGACAATTTTATTCAGCTTAAAGGTGGCTTTCAAACCTGGAGAAGTTATAGTCTCCATTAGCTTCTTCACTCCTAAAGTTCTGCCCTAAGTTGACGAAAATACTCTAGTAATCACAAAATTGAAAAGTATATTATGTCAACAGACTAAAGGGGTTTCTGTGTTATGTCATCAGACTAAAAGGGTTTGTATGTTGAATTTTTTTTTTTTTTAGTTGGGTGCATTATGCATTGATCTAGGATATTATCAAGGCCTACAAAGCACTACAAAACTTCCTGAGCCGCCTTGAATGTGGCTGTATGTTTTGCTAGACACGAACCCCTAAGTACATCTAGAGTACATGGAACAGAACTAGGTAATGTTGTGGTTCAGATGCTGAAAATGGAAGCTTTAACAATTTATTTGGTATTTTCTTAACTGTGCTAGTAAGTTTTCACCACTTCCTACCCTCCCCAACAGGCCAAACTTCAGATGTAGATGGCGAGCTTGGAGTTGCGGAAGTCAGTACAGAAGAAGGCTTGGAAGTTGAAGAAAATTCTGGAGTAAACACCTACCTGATCTACCAGACGAAGGACATCAGCACTCTTGTGTAACCTGATGATATCACACATTTGTAAGTGCAGTCAGCCAAAAAAGTGTCGGCCATCTTACCGCATGTTGCATTCTGAAACATGGATAAAGCTTAGTGGTAAATGGGGCAACCGGTAATACATACATCATCTAATCCACTGTGTTGCCCCATGAGGAGCATAGAAGCCCGGGGCTAGGCAAGTCGGTCCTGACATTTAAGATGAGAGTGACCAGCCTCACTCATCCCTGGGTGGCATTACATGAGCAATAAACCCCAACCATTCCTTTGATATAAACCTACACAGGCTCCATCTGACTGGAGTGCCCTAATTACCCACTAAACCACCAGGTGCCATAAGTTGGTTATATGGTTACCACCCAGTGTAGTAAATGGTTTCCTGGTGTACAGGATACCATTTTGCTTGTCACCCAATGCAGAGATCCCCGTAGACAGAAGGAAAAGGAAAGAATAAAGAAAAGAAAGAAGGAACGAAGAGAGGAAAAGGCAGTCATCCGAAAGCAGCACTACATTGAGTGAGTGGATGGTGAGTGCCCCACCAGTAATTATAAATGCAAATATTGTCCTGGGTAATTATTGCAACTGAGACTCACATAAATCATCACATATTGGATGGTATATTTGTTGAGGCAATATGTTAATAGATTTATACACATGTAGAAAATTCGTGCCTTTTCACAGCCATCGATCCCCAGGCGTGTGATACTTTTTTGGTTGATTGTACAGCGGTGAAAAAATAAGTGAAATTTGTAAACTACCTAGTATTCTGAGGTGTAAATACCCCTTTTGTAAATCTTCTCTGGGTGCCCTTTCAAGTCACCTTCCCCCTCATTGTTCTAATTATGTTTAGCTCTTATTATTATTGTTATTGTTGTTATCATCATTGTAAAGTGTGGCATGAGAACAGAAAGCCAGAAGTAAGAAATTTGAAAATGGGGTTAGAGAGGAGTGTGTTTGTGTGTGTGTGTATGGAGTTTGTAGAATGGATAGGATAAGAAATAATGTGATTTGTGAAAGGTATGAAGTAAGGTAGTGTGTAGGCAGTAAGACTGAAGGGGATGTGTTCTCGTAATTATATGGAGAGAGTGTATGTGAATAGAGCAGTGAAAATGGTATATATGATTGATGCCATATTTTGTACTGTCTCATCTTGGCTTCAAACAATTTCATACGATACCATCCAAAGTCAAACAGTCCTCGGAGGTGGTTTGAAATCTGCTACTGTAGTCATTCAGTTTTCAAACAATTTCAAACAAAACAGTGGTGATGCTGCTGTCAAACAATCCTTCCCGCCCTGATCCCACCATAAATCCTTGGCCTGCCATCATGGAGTATTTAATATTCGTTACATAGGAACTGTACTCTGTTTTATCTTAATGGAAAAGATGTCATACTGATATTACTATTCATACAGTGAAAGCATCCATGGAATATCTTGAAGTGATTTCTGTCAGTGATGTAAGAATGCTGTGACATGTTACCTCGTGTCAGTATTTCCACTTCAGCATCAGAAGGCAAATTTTATGACCAAAGATTACCCATTTCACTCGCTTTTAAACATAGACCTTCCCTGTAACAGAGTAACTGGGGGGTAGCCTGATTCAATAAAGCTCAGTATCCATTTTAATAATAAATGAAAACCATAGTATATTCTAGTACAGTACTAAAAATAACAACTATACCCTTTTTATACTAACTTGGCCCTTGATTTCGTCCTGTTGCAGTTTATTTTACATCCTTGCTGGAGTAAAAAGGGTGGGAAACACATGTATTGTGACTCATTGCATCCCATTTAATGTACAGTACACTGTTCGTTATAGCCAATGGAAGTTATGTGGCTTCGTAGTGTCCATTAAATCCGATATCAGATGTGTAACTTGAGAGTCTTCTTTATTTTGAGCCTTTTTTGCATTACTTTTTAAATTTCTGTTCAAAGGTAATAGTGTGGACATTATCTGCAGTTGGCGTATCTTTCAGTATGCAATTTAAGGAGAGTAATTGAGAAGTCAGGTGCAAGCTGGTAATGAGTCTGTTATTGTCAGCATCCATTGGCGGGTTGGAGCAGTTGAAGTAAAGTCATATTGTTGAGATTCTTAAATATCCCCTAATGGTTTGGGATGCTGTCAACAGTTCATTCAAAGATAAGAGTCTATAGTACCAGTATGACTACCCATCGTTGTCAGTAATACCAGATTAGTTTCCTCGTATAGAAGGTAACGGTTTTGCTGAGGAAATCAACCATTAACATCATAAATATACAATGTCTATC
>JAGKTI010004428.1:24171-50634 GCA_018397915.1 Birgus latro
CAAGGTAAGGGGGGGGAATGGAGAATGGCAGGTGAGGTGGGGGGAAGGGAGAGGATTAAGGAGAAGGGGCTGGGTAAAGGAGATAAGTAAGTAAGGGAGTGACAAGGGTTGGGAAGAGAAGGCTAGGGGAGGGGGAGGAGGAAGATGAGTAGGGAAGGGAAGGAGGAGAGGGGGCAAGGGAGGGGGTGAGATTGAGGGATGGGTATGGTAAGCAAGGAAGCAAAGGGATTAGGGAGTAAGGGAAGCATAGGGAGATACAGAGAGGGAGAGAAAAGGCAGAGGATGCAATGAAAGGGTAGGAAATGTAAAGAAGGGTAGGGAGAGGCAGATTACAGAGGGAAGAGGCAAGAAAGGGGAGGAAAATGCACAAAGGCACACAGAGGCAATTAGATGCAAGGAGAGAGGGGAAGGAACAGGGTTGGTGATTTTTTAATTTAAAAAAATATATTCATTCAATTTATTTGACTGTTTTCAATTTGATTTTCCTGTTTATTATATAACTAATATTTCAATAGTACAGTAGACTGAATACTGTTAACTTCATGTCCTGTCTATCCACTGATGGTTCAGGCTGAAGGCCACTGCCCAGAATCCAGAAACATACCTGTTCAAGTCCTGCTTTTACACTACTGGTTAAGGCTGAGTTGCCAGTGGTAATCAAGACAGCATATTCCAAAGCCGATTATATTACCACACAGGAAAATCTTAAGCTGATATTATTATGACATGGCCTTAAGTGACCCAGCATAGCCTACCTGGTTCTATGGCTTTTTTTATTTTTTTATTTATGGCTCTTTATTTCAAATGTACAAACAATTTCTGTACTTAGTTACACAAATGTAAAAATATTTTTTGCCATACAATGTAGCAGTTTCTAATGGCACCATTCTCCAAAATCTGCTAACTTGATGCTTAAGTATCTGAATAAATGAATGCCAACACAAAGTTATACACAATTTTTTGAAACCTTCAGATTTTATTTTTGTTAACTTTTAGATAAAAAATAAAAAACAAAATAAATGATTTACAGTAATCAAATCAATTTGATTTAATCAAAGCCGACCCTGGGAAGGAATGACAGCAATAGGCAGATGCATGGAAGTGGCCTTGGGAAAGTAGGGAAATGAAGAGCAAGGTAAGGGATGACAAGAAAGAATAAGGAGGCTGGGATGGTAAGGTACCAAAAGGCAGGGCAGGGTGGGGATGATGACAGGAAGGCAAGGAGATGCTAGACAGGGTATGGTATGGCAGGGCAGAGTATGGTAAAGAGATGTCAGATAGGCTAGTTTAAGTAATGGAAGGGTAGGGTAGGGGCTACGAGGGTTGAGTAAAGTGGCAGGGGAAGGAAAGGCTGGACAAGGTAGGGTTGGTAAAAGCCAGACATGGTAAGGCAGGGTAAAGTAAGGAGACAGGGTAAGGTTGGGTAAGTAGAGGCAAGGTAGGCTGGGAAGAGGAAGGGGAGGGTAGAGAGGGGAAGGGAAGGGTAGGCAGAGGTGAGATGGTGGAGAGAGGAAGGGCAGTGTAGGAAGATGCAGGGTGGAGTAAGGTAAGGTAAGGACAGGTACAGTATGGGTGTGAGCAGTAAGGTAGGTTATGCAAGGGTAGTGTAGGATGAGACAGGGTAGCTTAGGGAGAGGCAGGGCAGTGTTAGGAAGTACGAGACAGGATAGGGTAGGGAGATGCAGGGCAGGGTAAGATACTGGGCAGAGTAAGGAGGGGGAAGGTAGGGTAGAGAATGGCAGGGTAAGAGGGAGAGTTAGGGAAAGGTGATGAGTGGCAGGGTAGGGTAGTACGAGGAGAGTTAGGGAGGGGTGATGAGTGGCAGGGTAGGGTAGTATGAGGAAACACTGGGTAAGATGAGGCAGGGTATGGCAGGATATGCAAAGACAGGGTAGGATGAGCTGAAGCAGGGTTGTGTAAAAGAGTGAGTGAATGAGATCCAAGTGCCAGATAGCAAAGATCATATGGCTTTGATCTGAAGGATAGTAAGGAGGACATGACAGGATAATTAAAACCTAAGGGGGGGAATTTTAGATTATGTGAAAAATATGGACTGTTTTTGGAAATGACAATATGATCTACAGAAAAGTACTGGGGGTCCCGAAAAATACCTCTAAGACAGTGACAAGGACGAAGCTGTACTAGAAAAGGAAAAGAATGGCAAAAGCAGTAGCATAATTTTGAGAGGCTAAACGGTTCTGTGAAACAGAAAGGGGAACATCACAGATAGGACAAGAAGGAGAAGGTTCACTGGACATTAGTGTGAGTGAGCTGGGTATGATATATGTGTAGATGGGATAGTGCAGTTTCCCATCACCTAATTCTACGACATGGATTATGCCAAGGGGAAATGGACTGTTCTAATGGACCAAGTTTATTAGCTAAAATATCAAACTAGGACTGCCATCTCGAAGTTACAAGTGATAACAGGGAGGTAATCACAGGCCAGAACAGCATGAAAGCAAAATTCCCAAAGGAGACTGCAGAATGTGTTAAAGAGTCAACCTGTTCATTTCTACTACATGACTTGGGAGCCAGCAGAAATGTATGTTTTTCTTTATAAATAACCAAACAGCCATTACTGAATCTCACAAACACGGGGGTTTATAGAGGAGAAAGATGACACAAGGGAAAGTGCACTAAGGGGTTCAGTAAAAAAAGAAAGAAGATAGTGATGAAGAGTAATGTGTACATCGTACGGCAAAACATATCGCATAGAATTCTGTTGTGCATATGCTGGCAACAGATGGTAAGGTAAACTGATAAGACTGAAAGGGGAAAAAGTTCAGCAAACCCTGTGCCATTTGATGTTTTAGACCCATCAGTATAAGCATGGGTAGCAGAAGAAAATGGATGTTCGAGAGAAAAGGAATGGAGGAGAAGGGGTGAGGCAGAGGATTTGGAGTAAGGAATAACAGAGGTGCAAATAGTAGTGAGAGGTAATAGCCAGGGGGGAGAGTTATGAGAACGTAGAGGAAGGACACTGGAATATGTAATGGAAGAATTAGACAGCAGATATTGTATAGATTTTGAAAAAGCAGGGTGTAGGTGTGGTCAGGAAGTAAGTTTTGCTAGAGGAATGGTAAGCCTCTGGTAAGGGGATTGATGGTGTATCGAAGAGAGAGAAGATCACAACGTTAGAAAAAAGGGTAAATCCAACTCAGCACAGTGGCTTGGAAAAGAAGCTCCAGATGCACAAAAAGCTAATCACAGACCTAGATGGAAAACTGAGTAGCAGTGTAGAGAGGCAGGGTAGGTTAGGTAGGCAGAGACAGGGCAGGGCAAGGAGGAGGGTAAAAATTGTCATAGCTTTGCAGGGAGAGACAGGGAAGGGTTGGCTAGTGAGACAGGGCAGGGGTGGGTAGCAAAAAATTGTACCAAAACAGAGGGCAGGGTATTATGAAACAGTGCAGGGAATGGCAGAATAGAAAAGGTACAGGGAGGCTAGGATTGTGCGAGGACGGTCAGGGCAGGAAGAGCCAGAACAGAGTATGGAGGGAAGAGGCAAGATGGTGTGTAGGGAGAGAAAGTGTAGGACAGGGTGATGAAAGATAGGAGAGGGTAGTGCACGAAGAGGCAGGGTAGAGAGAGCAGTGTTAGCATAGGAAGGGGCAGGGTAGATGGCAAGGCAGGGATGGGAGAAGGCAAGGTCAGGGATAGCTGGACTGGTAGGGTATGGAAGGGTAGAATACATTATGGGGAGGTTGGGGCAGGGTAGGGCATGGTTGGTGATAGATGGGCAGTCAGGTTGAGGAGGGTAGCTTAGAGGTCAAGATAGTATAGAGGAGAGAAGAACAGAGTAGGGATTAGCAGGTCGAGGTTGGGTGGGATAGAGGAGGGCATGGCTGGGTAGGATAGAGGATGCTAGGTCAAGGTTGGGATGGTGGGAAGGGCAGGGTAGACGATGGCAGGGCAGGGTACAACAGTGTATGGCAAGGCAGGATAGGGCAGGAGGAGGAGGGAAAGAAGGAAGCCTAACAAAGAAACCTAATACAATACACAAAAAACATACAAATACATATAAAACTACATGTATACCTCGATATACGATACCCCTAGATGCAATACCCCGGCTTTAACGATGGGGGTAGAAGTGCCATACCCCGCCTAACAATTGCCAAACCCCAGTTTAACGATGGGTTTTTATTTATTTATTTTTTTTTTTTTACAGATTTTTGTATCTTAGGCTAAACTTGTGTGTTCAGGTTGATTTATAAACTGATTTAGACTAAGATTAATGTGTTTTAGTCATAGGTGGGGTGAACAATGTCATTTTGGGGTATAGTTTACTAAGCTTGTTTCCAGACGTTTGACGATTTTCAGATTTTATTTGTTGGTTTTAGTGAGCTATTTACAGGGGTTAGGCTTAGGTTAGCCTCTTTTACAGCTGTTAAGCTATTTAGATTGGCTTTAACTTGTTTTTGGGCTCATTTAGGTAGGTTTTGGACTTGGTTGGGGGGGGGGGGACCCAAGGCTGAAAAAAAACATCCCGTTACATGTTAAATCTACCCCAATATACGATACTCTGCCTAACAATGGGTTTTTACCTAACCAATTGCATTGTTAAACCAGCGTATACCTGTACATAAAAATATATGACATACAAATCCTTTTATTTTAAGTAATTTTTTTTCATGTAATTTACATTTTGACAATTGTTTGCAGTCCTAAATATAATTATTAACATAACCGAGGAGGAATTTTTCTTGCTGGAACCCAACCCTCATTTAAAGCAATTTTTACAAGTATTTTCCGGCAACACATCTAGTGTTAACTGAGGAATTACTGTATACAGTAAAGATGTTTTTTGGTGGCATACATAATACACTGGAGTAAAAAATTGTAGTAGTGTGCAAAAGGTGCCTTTCAGTCTCAAATCTGATACATATACTTTCAACTTGCATATACATGTATACTGAGGCACCGTGAAATTTGGGGTGCATAATGGATGCCAGGGGAAGTGCTCCAATTCCATATCAGTTTTACACAAATGAGCCATAATGCTCAGTTGCTGCAGAGTCCTCTCACTTTCACTTTTAAACTTTTTCCTCCACGAGCTACCTGCTCCTCCCTTATTTAATAACAGTACTGTCCTATGTCAATGACTTAAAGATGGATTCACAACACTACAGCTCAACAAACAGCAGCCAACCTCCAAAAGTACCACCAATGCTACAACACTGTTTACACAAAGCAGACTGACAGCCTTATCCTATAAATCATTGACCACTCTTTCATGCCAGGTACAAATCTTAACACGCCCTTGTCTCCCTCTTTCATGTCACTCCCAAAAGAGACATCCTATATCCCTGGATTAACTTTGGACTTACATGACCTTTTCTCAACCCACAAGCCACACCAGTGCAAAGGCATCTCATAAACTTGATGCTTTCAAAACTTCAACAGTCACTATACTCTTTTACCCTAGCTTGGCCTAAAATTACCATCTCTCCATCCTGAATGCTAACTTGTATCTGCAGACAACAGTAGAATCTGGTGCTAGTCTAAAAAGAAGTGCTAGGGAATGGATGTAGAGATGTAGCATTACCTTTTTTGACACTGACCTACATGGAACAAGCTACGAAAGGACAAAAACCTGAGCCAAGATAAGAGGGAAAGAGTGTTCTTATGGACAGCAGAAGGAATCTATGAAACAAGTTAATTGATATGACAATTAATTATGCAAAGCGAAACTCCTCGACAGCACCAACTAAACACGTAAACATCCTAAACCACCACCACACCTTACAAAGATCTCCACAGAATTAATGTGGTTGCCTCCTCCCCACCCTCATTTTATATACCTCGTCACAAGACATTCTGACCACCTACACTCTGTTCACTTTAACTACTGTTCTCCCTCCATCATGAATACTGAGCTGAAGCCAGAGATTAAAACCAGAATATGGTGCTAGTCTTATGGATGGGAAAAACAGCCACAGAACTACATTATTCTGCCACTGAGTTATGGGAAACAAACTGCAAAAGAGTGAAAATCCCAGTCTAGTAATAATGGATGAACTGTAGGACGTACTACATGATCCATCACTCGACCACTGCCCCAATGATCATATTACACACACACACACACAAAAATGCACTAAGGCCAGAACTACTTCCACAGGTTTAATTATCTATCTATATCTACCTCTCTCTCTCTCTCTATCTATATACTGTTTACCTCCAATCAACACAAAGTTACTACCTAGCCACAAATACCACTATAACCATCCAAAAAAGCAACATTACACTGCGCCTCATCAGCATCCCTCTTACATCTAAAACACTTGACAAACTTATGTCCCCACTACCTAACACAACCTCCATCCAGGTAGAACTGTGTTGCAAAAAGTATCTGATTTCATTTCACAGCACAATTCACGGCCCCAGCCTGCCAATGACTCTGACCGACAACCATCTCTTTTCTTTACTTTTTACATAACATACTTCACACTTTACATAGCCACAAAAGCCATTCACAATTTCTAGGCAGACAGTACCCTTCTTGAACCATTACCACAAATTCACCCCTCAGAAGCTGCCCTACCCTGGGAGACAAGAGCACACCCACCCAGACTACAATGTGACCATCATCCTTCCCTGCCATCCCCGCTTCAGAATAAACCTTCATGAAAGAGACACAAGTACACCTATCCTATTCTTTCAGGGCCTAAAACCACCATCTCTGCAAAAATAGATTACCAGAAGAATATGATGCCTGTCCTAATGAAAATGCTACTGATAGGATCCAGTGCCATAGTATTATACTTTTCTGTCACTGAGGAAAGGTAGACTGAGATGATTTGGGCATGTTCAAGTCTTCAAACATGAACAAACAAACGAACTGAGATCTGTGAAATATCTGCAAATGGACAAAAATCTAGGCCAAGCTAGAATACAGCCATCTTTTTCTGCCACTGAGTTCTGTGAAATGGCTGTGAAAGGACAAAATTTTGGCCATGCTGGAATAAAAAGAGTATAGCCACTCTACAATACAGTCATCACCCTTCCCTACTTCAGTACCAACACAAAGTACAATCCAAAAACAATCCACTGTGCCCACACTGCAATGCATCCCCCCACACCACAACACAGCCACTCACCTCATGCACCACACTATCACAACACAGAAAATCCTTCAACATAACCTCAACAATCCATCCCTGGGAGGCACCAGCTGAAGTTGCTGGTTTCCTGTGGTCCAGTGGGTTCCACTTAATGAATTACAAGCTCAGCAAAAAGGGCCAAACACTGATTCACTCATCATTCAAGCTCCAGAGCCTCAGACAGAGTTAATCCACTAGGAATAATAAAAGAGGGTGGAGACATTAACCCTTCTGAGCTCCTACACATTATTCATGCAATCACTCTATTGCCCAGTAAGTTCCCTAGCCTTGTCAATTTCCTCTCTTTCTCACACACACATTTACAATGTCCATCTACACTCTTCTTCCAGTAAGTTCCCTAGCCTTGTCAATTTCCTCTCTTTATCACACACACATTTACAATGTCCATCTACCCTCTTCTTGGCCTACCATGCCACTCGTACCCTTTTCACCTCCTTTTTAGCATCCACTCTCTCCATCTGACCATATCTAAGCACACACTTCACCTCTATGGCAAAGAGATTTCCTTGGTAGATGGGGGCGCTCACCATCCACTCACTCGATATAGTGCTGATATCGGGTGATTGCCCTTTCCTTTCTTCCTTCCTTCCATTCTTTCCACTTCCTTATGCCTACGAGTAACTACATTCCCTCTTCTGTCTTTTTGTCCTTCATTCTTTCCTCTTCTTTCTGCCTATGGGTGACTCTATAGAATGACAAGCCAAATGGTTTCCTGTACACCACGAAACCATTTACTATGGCGGATGGTAACCATATAACCAAATTATGGCACCTGGTGCTCCAATCGAATTGAGCCTGTGCAGGTTTTCATCCAAAGGGTGGCTGGGGTTTATTGCTCACGTAATGGCACTCAGGGATGAGTAAGGCTGGTCACTCTCATCTTAAATGTCAGGACCAATTTGCGTAGCCCAGGGCTCCTATGCTCCTCACGGGACAGCACAGGATTTGGTGGTGATGATTATGATGAAATCTTTCACAGTTCAAAATCATATCCTATCCACTCTATGCACTCGACCACACTTATCCTTAAGAAATCATCACATACAATCATAAGCCACCAAAATCTAAACTGACAGACACCAATTTCATCAAAAACACAACCAAAGATCATAAACAAAGGGAAGGGATTGAAATGGGAGGAGAAATATGAACAGAATACTTAGTAAACAGCTTCTGGAATCCTGACTCCCTTAAACATATTCACCTCCACCACCACCACCACCAATAAAGATCCATACATAAAGCATCAAACCTGGAGAATCATCAGCAGCATACATAGTGAATACCCCTCTGAATCCTAACTCCACCTCACAAGAATGATAATCACTACCACCACAACCAAAAAAAGATCTATAAACATACAGAAAGCACTGAAGTGGGAGAAATATCAGCAGCACACCCAACCTTACAAGTATTATAATCACCATGGCCATCAACTAAAAAGCTCCGGATATGTTTACGTGAAGCTACAGAATGTGGTGAAAGTTTTTGGCGTATTAGATACAGCCAGGATTCTGGGGGCTTGAATGATGAGTGATGGAAGAGTGGCCCACTGGAGTGGGCAAACTTGGGCTGTCTAGACGTTGCTACTCCTCACCTAAAGGAGGTCCAGATGATGAACAAAACGACAGCATCACAATTACAGAAATATAAACCATACACAGTGAACAGCCCTCTGAATCCTGACTCAACCACACAAGAAATTTATAAACCACTAGCTGTGACATTTGAGAACTTAGCTTTATACAATATGTTCTGCTTAACATACAGTATTTCCTATCATGTATTCTATATTTATTATTCTTACCCAACTGACAAAGTAATATTTATTCCCAAACTCTTTTGGTGCTTGACACAGACACCTTCAAATGGCAGTGATCAGGTAAAGCAGCAGCCAGGTTATACTAACACTCTTCTATTCCCTTACAATCCACATAAAGGAGGATCGTGGACACTGGAAAAACAGTAACTTTGGTCTGCAGCCCATGTCATGTAAAATATTTCAAATAACACCTTCCATTGCTACAGCTGGCAGAGAAGTGTCTAAGTGAAATTTGAATTTCTTGGTAGTATGTCGTCTCCAAAATTGTCATTACTGTCACCGACCTAATGTTGTTATACTTTGATTTGTTCCATCTC
The DNA here is from genome assembly GCA_018397915.1 of Birgus latro. Classification (NCBI taxonomy): domain Eukaryota; kingdom Metazoa; phylum Arthropoda; class Malacostraca; order Decapoda; family Coenobitidae; genus Birgus; species Birgus latro. The sequence goes on from JAGKTI010004428.1 coordinate 33,438, forward strand.
AAGACATTTGTTCGTTATTTTACACATGTATTTTGTTTTACTGAAAGGAAATGGTAAATATTTTATTACTGCTGGGTATAGCAATGTTCTCAATGAAGTTTTACATAAGTAAAAACTCAGTATCACCTACTAAAGTTTCCCTGTCAAGATATGGACGTTTCCCTAATCTTTTACACAAGTGTTCTGATTTACTGGATGATCAGGATAAAGACTCATTGTTCTTGGGCAAAACAAGAACTGATTAGGTTAAACTTCCTTTAGAATAATTTGCTTCACCTAACAATGACGCCGTCGGATGGGTAGTTGTTTCCCCGACAAAACATTAGATGGTTCCCTGGGTTTAAGACGTTTCCCTGGTGGTTTATAAATATACTTTACTTGACTGATTGCATGTGATAAAGAATGGTTACCATGCACCAACACAAGTGCTGAATATGAAGACAAAATTCATTATGAATCCCTTCACGACCTCACATTGACGAGTCGATCATTTCCCCGTCAAAACATTGATAGGTTAGGTTAGGTTAGGTTATAATCGGTTCCCCACTCTTTATGCTTACATGACGTTTCCCAGCTATTTTGTACATGTATTCTAATGTAATGCATGTAATAAGGCAGAGTGATTACCGTAGAGCACAGACATAACCGAATTTAAGGATAATTGTGGACCGTTTGCATGACCTAGCCTGGCCGTTTCCCCGTCAAAGACTGGTTAGGTTAGGTTATGGACGGTATTCGTAAAATACATTTTCTTGCTTTTTTGTTGTTATTCTACAAGTGTATTCTAATTTGCTGAATGATTATGATACAGAGTTATTACCATGGGGACACAGCTGCAGCTAAATTTTTGACAAAATTGGGTTAGGTTATGATCGGCTTTCCATTTAATTTGCTTGCAGAGCATTTCGCGGTTATTTTGTACATACATACCCACTAATTTACTGAATGAATATACTGGTAATGAAGACTCATCACCACGGAGTAGAGCTGCAGCTGAATGTTGAGACAACATTATTTGCAAATCGCTTCCATAACGTCAAAAAAAGATTATTCTTTGGTTAGTGTGGCATACTGTTCTCTGCATTTTTTCATCAGCAAAACAGCCACAGCATTTGTAACCGAACAACACAAACTTTGTTATATTTGACCGATAAGTTATGGCTGAATGGCGGAAAACGTCCGATGGGAAGATGTTTAAGAGAAATTGTTTGTATGTGAGAAGAGAGGTCAAGGATTATCACCATTAAACAGCTGCATCTTTCTAATTTCTAAGTAACAAAGCATTGCAAATACTTTCATTTCTGCACTAGTGATCTTGCATAGGCTGTTTGTCTATGGTGTAACATGTCCAAATCTATCATTTTCCTGTAATATTATTTCAACTTGGTCTTACTATCATATATCAATTCGTTGGAAACGTCATACATAGGCCCAAAATAGGTTTTCTTTCCTGTTTCTCTATAATTTATCGTTCTTCATATTCTCCCTCGTAGTTTTTGTTGTGCGGGCATCTTGACTGAGTAAAATGTGAAGCACTTAAGTAACCTCAATGGGGGTACTTAAGTTTGTCATCTACAAAGTGTACTTAAGGCCAGTAAGTATTTTGGTAGGTATCACTTAAGTATTCTGCCCAGACTTAAGTGCAACTAGTGAAAAATATCGTCTGCTAGGTGTACTTAGCGATACTAAGTATTTTTGATGGTACCAGCCCTGGATGCCCAAGGCCACAAGCTGAGAGACTCCCCCCCCCATCACCATGCTATTCCCACGCACTCGATACTTCATAAACAATTTATCCTCACACCCTTATTTATGCTTCGATAATTGTATTTTTTTTTCACTGAAATCCTGAATAAATGTACCTGCTTATGGTGTTGTAAAAAAGATCAGCCAAATGTAAATTATGCCTTAATTAATTTTTTTATTTACTTCATTTTTTTTTTCTTCACAGAAATACAATTTTTATGGTAAATGTTCCCGAGAAAAAGTTTTAGGGAATTCATCTGGTTACATTTTGGTGTATAAAGAATTACCATATTAAGGCCAATTTTACGAAGCACAAAAGAAAATTATCTTACGCTCATGCGAGACTTGTAGCACACTGACTGGGGCAGTGGGGTGACGCTGGGTGCGGCGTGGGTTGTAAGCGCAGCGGAGGGATACACAGGGATGCAAGTAGTGCTTTGTTCTCGCCCAGAAATGGATGCAATAGCATTTCGTAACCAAAAAAAACAGGGGCCATTTTGTTCGACGCAACTGGCGTCGAACGGTTGAAATGTGTGCAGATGCGGGCTGCGTCAAATTGTACCGAGTGCATGAAATTTGCACCACACCCATAAATGCCAAAGAGTTAATGGGACTAACTTTTTAGAAGCAGACCTATCTTTCTTACTGCTGGACTAAAACTTTAATCCATCCATCCATCATCCAATCCTACGTTGCCCCATAAGAAGTGGAGCAGCCCGGGGCAAGGCAAGTTAGTCCTGACATTTAAGATGAGTGAAGGAAACCTTAACTTATATATAACTTGGCTACTTTACATCATAAAATGGTAGTCAATCCTACACCACACTTGTCACTACCCTTACACTTTTAGCAAAATTTGTAAGCACCTCCAATTTCTGTTTGATGTTAAGCATACTGAAATTGTTCTTCTCAGTACTGCAGCATTCTTCCTGAATACAATGGAGAACTGACTGCATATGACTGAGGTTTGTAAACAATAAGCAATGCCTACATCACAGGGTCGACAGGTGTGAATGACTGAAACTGAAAATGCAGAAGCCATCTCAGAAAGTTCAGTACCTAATCTCAAGTACTGATAATGCTGCAGGGAAATTTGAGTGAAAGGCATACTGTTGCGAATAGGTTTCTGGAAAAATGATAATCAGAAATGGGAGGTTGTAATATATACCAGTACAGTATGCTGATCTGAAGTGCTGTTAGAGAAAGAACTGGACAAACACAGGCTATGAAATGTTTCGTGTCCACTGTACATTGTGTAATACAGTATAATAATAATAATGCAAATAATCAGTAAACAATCACATATACTTCACTGGGGTGTCTTCTCTGTTGCTAAGAAATGATGTTGGGAAATCACCACAGCCACATAGAAGGCAAGCCACTTTCACTGTACTAACACCAGACTTTATTCAACTGAGAGAAATACTGTACTAGCAGTCAAAGGCATCAAAAATAAACTGGGGAACCTTTCTGTGTATCTCATACTTCTAAACCTTTCTGTCTAAAAAGAAATCTAGCACTATTTCGACCAACCATTTATCTAGCAACATATGAAGAAGAAGAACAATAGGTACCTAGTGCCAAAATCCAGCACAAAGCCAGATCATCGGCTACAAGTTATGTATGCTGGTCGGGCCGGAAATACAGACACGGCATTGTGAAGAAATTGGGTCAATGGAAAAAGTATATCATATCACAGATGGGGTTAGTGACGTCAGGAACGGAGCTAGATGTCGGAAAGAAGACCAATAGAGGTAAGGAAGGACATGATATTATGACAGGAAAAATATGATGATTCTCGGAGAAAATCTGAAAGGAGGGGAGGACGCTGGAGGGAAGACAAAAAAGGAAAGGAAATACGTCGCTGTACAGTGTAAAGAGGACAGTCGAGGAAAATATGACGTATAGAGAGAATGGTATTGCAATGCGTACAGAGGGGAGGGTGACCACCAGACATCAAATATGAGTGGGTAAGTCTAGTATGACCAATTCTAAGACGAGCTAAAGCAGTCTCCCATCTCCTATTACGGTGGTAAGGGGTTAGCCAAGGAGAAATAGATGGTTTAACAACACGTAGTTTATTATTAGTGATAGAGTCCCAGCAAGACTACCACCGGTGCTGAAGGAAGGAAGTTAGGGCAGGAAGAAAATCAGAGACTGGAATGAGGAAGGAAGGAGAGGCATCTTTGGCAACAGCCATGCGAGCCAACTGATCAGCACGTTCATTGCCCGCGATGCCCACATGTCCTGGAACCCAACAGAACTGGACTGTTTTATGACGAGAGGAGATACGGAACAACCATTCCAAGATACGAAGGACTAAAGGATGAGAAGCAGAAGGTGACTGAAGAAGGGATAGCGCACTATATGAATCAGAGAATATTACAAATGAGGGAGAGGAGGCACGACAAATATACCGCAACGCAAACCAGAGGGCATATAACTCTGCTGTTAGAACACTTGCATAGGTAGGAAGACTAAAATGATAAAAGGTGTCAGGAAAGAGGATCGCGAAGCCAACACCCTCCGGGGTTTTTGAACCATCAGTGTATATAGGAACTGCAGAGGAATGGCGGGAGAGATGGTCAGAAAACCGAGCATGGAGAATGAATGAAGAAGAATTGGACTTGGAATGGGGGAAAATGGAAGAACAAATGTGAGGTCGCGGAAGTAGCCAGGGGGGAAAAAGACATGCGCGGTAAGAAAAAACATTACTAATAGCAAAAGAAGAATGCGAGAGGAGAGTACGAGCTCGAATTGCAAAAGGTGGTCTGGTTCTGGGATTGGAAAACATGTCTAAGTCAGGAGCGGGAGGAAGCAGAGAAGGAGTATGAGGAAAACAGTGCAACTTAGCATAAGTACGAAGAGAAAGTAGAGCACGACGGCGGAAAAGTGATGGAACTCCTGATTCAGCATACAGACTCTCAACCGGGGAGGATTTAAAAGCGCCAAGTGCCAGACGGAGACCGTGATGATGCACAGAATCAAGTTGTTGGAGGACGGTGTCTGAAGCGGAAGAATAAACTTGGCAAGCATAATCAAGTTTGGAGAGAACGAGAACAATATGGAGCCAAAGGAGAGTAGCCCGATCAGCACCCCACGACACATGAGACAAAGTTTGTAAGAGACGGAGGCGTTGCAAGGCTGAGATTTTCAAGGAGGCAATATGATCCTTCCAAGTGAGACGGGAATCGAAAAGAAGGCCAAGAAAGGAAGCAGAGGTTTTGTACAGGAGAGGAGAGCCATAGAGAAAAAGAGGTGGTTGGGAAATAAGATGTGAGTGAGTAAAAGTAATAGCATGAGACTTAAGAGGAGAGAACCGAATGCCATGAGAAGTAGCCCATTCTGAGGCAGCAGAAACTGCACGTTGAATAAGAGCACCAAGGGCAGAGATGTCAGAATTTGAGGCATATATTGCAAAATCATCTACATATAAAGAAGAGCGGACACCAACTGGGAGGCAGGATACAATCCCATTAATTGCCAATAAAAAGAGAGTGGTGCTAAGAACACTGCCTTGGGGGACACCTTCATATTGTGGGAGGGGATCTGAATAAGTATGCTGAACACAGACTCTAAAGAAACGGGATGATAGAAAATTCTTTAAGAAAACCCCAAGGTTACCATCAATCCCACAAGATCGAACTGTGCGTAAAATATGATAGCGCCAAGCTGTGTCATAAGCCTTCTCAAGGTCAAAGAACACTGCGATCACAGATTGCCGAGTGACAAAAGCTGAGCGGATATATGTCTCCAGATTTAGGAGGGGAGTTAAGGTACCGCGAGCTTTACGAAAGCCAAACTGTGAAGGGGACAAAAGTTGTTTGGATTCTAGGAGCCACATAAGACGATGATTTATCATACGCTCGAACAATTTGCAAAGACAACTAGTAAGAGCAATGGGGCGATAATCTTGAGGGGCATGGCCTTGCTTTCCTGGCTTAAGAAATGGAAGAATGACAGCATTACGAAAAGAGGGAGGAAAGACACCCTCTGTCCAGATACGATTATATATATTTAATAATAGGGCCAGGGCCTGGGGGGAAAGGTGATGGAGCATATTATAGTGTATGCCATCAGGACCCTCGCAAGTGTTCTTACAAAGACGAAGGGCTGAGGACAATTCATGGAGAGTGAAAGGCGCATTATACGACTGACTAGACGACAGCTGGAAGACAACTGGCGTACATTCAGTAGCAGTTTTAAGGGCATGGAATTCAGGTGAGAGATGAGAACCGTTACTAACATTACTAAAATGAAGACCTAAGCCATTAGCAACTAAACGAGCATCTGCGACTGATTCCCCATCCAGATGGAGGACAGGCGAAGGCATGGGAAGATGTTTACCGGCTATTTTGCGTATACGTTTCCAAACGGAAGCAATGGGTGTATTTGAAGTAATGGTGGAAACGTATAATCTCCAGCTATGGCGTTTAGCCCGTTTAACTGTCCTACGAAGAGAAGCGCGGGCCTTTTTAAACATTAGAAGTGCACTCTGTTCATACTGGGTGTTGCGTTTACGTAGGTAGCTCTTCCAACGTGCACGTTTAACACGGAGAGCCACAGTACAATCCGAATTCCACCAAGGTACACACTTAGAAGCAAAAGGACGGGACGACCTAGGAATCGCAGTCAAAGCTGCACTTAGAACTAACACATTAAAATAGGTGAGCATGTCTAAAACAGTAGAGAAGGAAGAAGGAGGTACAGAAGGAATAGTTAGAGAAGTAAATGACGGCCAGTCAGCTTTCGGAAAACACCATCGAGGGGGTCTAATTACGGGACAATATGTAGTTAGAGTAAGTTTGATAGGAAAGTGATCACTATATACAATATCAGAAAGAACAGCCCAGTGGAAATCTAAAGAAAGGGAAGGGGAGCACAGGGAAAGATCTAGACAGGAGAAGGTATGAGTTGTAGCGTCAAAATGTGTTGAAGCTCCTGTATTCAATAAGGATAAATCTGCGTTAAAAATAAAAGACTCAAGGCGACGGCCACGCGAATTAGTAACGTCATCGCCCCATAAAACATGGCGACAGTTAAAATCCCCCAGCAATAAAACTGGGGTGGGTAGTTGGGGTAATAAAAGAGATAAGGCAGAGAGGTCAATAGGCTGGGAGGGAGAGAAATAAACCGAAACCACCGTAATCCAACGTCCAAGAAACACACGAATAAAATGACATGGGACGGTGGTGTTAATGGACAGACGTTCAAGAGGAACTGTATGGTGGACTAAGATAGCTGTAACAGAAAGAGAAGCAGGAGAGAACAAGAAACAATAGTCAGGTATAGGTACCGGAGGGGAAGATAAACGGGGTTCTTGTAAGCAAACTAAAGAAGGACAGTGAACCGAAAGAAGATAGCGGAGGTCATTGCGATGGGCTGTAAAACTTCGTATGTTCCATTGTAAAATAGACATGTTAAAAAACCAAAGAAAGTAAAACCCAACAGGAAAGCAGAGTTTAGGTAAAAGGAAATTAATACTAATAATAAACTATAGTACACAGGAAGTAAAATATAATAAACAGGAAGTAAAATATAATCCATAGGAAGTAAAATATATGACATAGGAAGTAAAATATATGACATAGGAAGTAAAAAATATGACATAGGAATTAAAATACAATACAGAATAATAACATATATTACCGAGTCGTTACGATAGTAGGGATAAGAATAGAAGGTGAAATTGGTGGATGGGCAGAATGGTCTCTATAGCCTGGAGGCATGGGGAGAGACAAAGGGGAAGGAGTACTGTGAGAAGTGGAAGAGGAGTGGGGCAAAGAGGAGGAAGGGATAGAAGGAGAAGGAGAGGGAGAGGAAGGAGGGAGAGGAGTGGAAGGGAGGTCAGGAGGTACAGGATGAATTTCAACAGAGAGAATGGAAGGAGAGGATACAGCATTGGCTACTGAATTTGGCGTGGAAGTTAAAATATAATCCATAATCTTGGGAATAGTTTCACTGTCGTCATCGCCTGAGGGTTTGGTGTGGGCGGTCCGGGGATGTGACTGGAGAGATTGCTGTGATACAGGTTTTGACGAGGCAGTGTGTGTCGATCGGGAGGGGCGGGAATTTGTTGCCCAGACTTTACGAGCTGGAGAAGAAGGAGGATGGGCAAGAGAGGCCTTAGAGTCTGATGCGGTGGACAAACTGCGTTTACTATTAGAGGAGGGTGGGGGTCGAGTGTTGCGTTGGGCCAGGGGCGCCAAACGGCGGGTCTGAGTAACAGAAGTGGAGGAGTGAGAGGAGGGACGAAGTTGTGAACAGGGGGAAGGACAAGGAGAAGGAACAGGTAAAGAAGGAGCTGGAGAGGAGGTAGGGATAGAGGAATCTAAAACAGAGAAAGAATTAGAGATAGGAACAAGAGGAGTCTGTATGGGAAGGTCTGAGGTAGAGGGGGGGTGCAGCTGAGAGGAGGAAGAGGTAGAAACAAGAGTACTGGGAGGAAGAGAAGGAGAGACTGAAGTCACAGGTGTAGAGACAGAGTGAGAGGTGAGAAGACGAGAGGAGAGAGGAGAGGAAGGGGGGGCAGTAGATACAGAGACAGGTGCAGAAGGGGAAGTAGTAATAGTACTGAGACTGGAAGTTACTATGGCAGAAGGACGGGCTACACGTGCGTAGGTAACGTTAGGATGGTGACCGAGGTTGCGAGCTCTGCGACGAGCCTCACTAAGGGAAAGGCCAGTTTTCCAACGGATAGTAGATACTTCCGATTCAAAAAGGTAGACGGGACATTGTCGGTGGGTGGCAGAATGGCTACCCGACAGTTAGGGCAGCAGCGGATGGTGGTAACACAGTCTGAAGAGGCATGGCTGGCCAGTGCACAGTTGGCACAGACTGCAGATGAGCGGCAGTATTTGGCGGGGTGGCCAAAGCGCCAACAAGATGTGCACTGGCGAGGAGGCGGAATATACTGCCGTACTTGGAGGACAGTGCCCCCAATAATAACTGTGGACGGTAAGTCACGAGAAGCAAAGACTATTTTAACAATATTGGCTGGTTCTTGTCGGCGTCCGCGAGGAGGAATTGTATAACAATGTACTGAACGGATTGGGTGATGCTGTTCTGAGAGGATTAGCTCTATGTCTGTGGAGCATTCTGCGAAAGGCCTCTGGCCGAAGGACATTGATGACGGTAAACGGACAGTGCCAGTGGACGAATTAAGTTGAATATCTGGGGACACAGAGATGGGTTGACCTGAGCTGTTGACTAGTGATGCCACCTTCTCGGCTTGGGCGGCATTGTAAACGACAAGGAGGCGGGAACCATTCGGACGAGCCGAGAAGGTGACATCCCTGCCTACCTGTCGAAGTAGAGAGAGGTGGAGCGAGAGGTCATCAGATGCATCGAGGATATTAAAAAATTTAGACCATGTCTGTGTATCGAACAGAGAGGAAGTGAGGGAAGGGGCTGGCACATACGAAGAAGGACGAGGTCTGGAGAGAGAGGTAGAGGACATAGAAGCAACAGAGACAGGAAGTGAAGGAGGAAGGTAAAGATGAAGTGTGATAATAGTAGAGGGGCTAATTGAGGTAGACAGAACAGAAGCTGGAGGAGTGGAAGACACAGTAGGTACGGCGGATGGCGTGTTCATTGTAACTGAACTTTTAGGAAGAGGGGAAGAAGTCGAGGCCACGGTCAAAAGCGAGTCCTGGGTCGTCACCGTAATCGAGCCAGTAGTAGTAGTAGTAGTACTCATAAAATGTAATTGGTAGTTTTCACCACCCCACCCCCCACCCACCACGGAGCCCAACTAGGGGAGGCTGATGTTGGGTCAAACTCACCCAACAGCCTCAGGGATAGCGGAAGAGGTATACGCGGACACTGTTTGGTATGAAGTGGCAGCCGCGGACCAATACGGTGCCCACCAAACAGTGCCCACTTGACCCTAGCCGAGGTTGACTGGGTCAACGCAGGGCCAGCCGATTTGCCCAGCGGGGCCACACTGGACCGCCCGTCTTACCCCAACCCCGCTACCAAAGGAGCGTATTGTCCACCACAGAGAACTACACCCTGCCCCATGGTGAACTCAACTCCCAGATAGAGGGGCGCAAGGAATACACGGGACGCCACGCACGGCAAACACGTGGGGAGGAGACAGTCTCACCCAAGATGACAAAAGGGGCGTAGACTGGAACATCACCAGTAGACCTCCACTACCTGGCGATGACAGGGGAAAAAGGGGGAAAAAAAGAAGCAATAGAATAAGAAAAAGAGCCTCGCAAAATTAGTTGAGGCAGCGACAGGGACCCAAGGAGGGGGGGGGAGAGGCAAGAAGCCCCACCATAGGTCCCCACTCATCAAGACCCAATCGATGTCTCCGAAGCCCCCCCACGACAACAACGAGCGAGGAAACGGGGGGGTAGCAACATATGAGTGTACCCGTGTAATGTGTATCTATCTATGTGTACCTATCTATCTGGTTATTTTCGTTTTTTTTTTTCGTTTTTCGTTTTCGAAGGCTGCAACATGCTTGCATGCGTCGGCCTTTTTGGACTGGAGCATGTAGCATTTTATGACCGGATGCCCTTCCTGATGTCTACCAATGACCCTTGGGTGGATTCGATCCTCCGACCCTACGGCCAGAGCGGAGCGCTCTAACCCACTGAGCCACGGCTGCTTATCAACTTAATAATATTTAAGCAAGTAGACTGAGGCTAACCATGGCAATGGAAAGGTTACAGTCCTTTATATACTACTGGTATATATCAGGAATTTGCTTTCTATGCTCTCGTTACTTTAACCTACAATTACGATGTCAGCAATTGTTTAGCAAAAATAATGTTAGTTTCCTCTTCTCTCCTTCCTCTTTTGTCTTTCTTTCCTCTTTCTTCTGCCTACAGTTGACTTTACACTCCCTCTTCGGTCTTTCTTTCCTTCTTTCTTACCTCTTCCTTCTGCCTATGGGTGACTCTACAATGAGTGACAAGCCAAATGGTTTCATGTACACCAGGAAACACCATTTACTATGCTGGGTGGTAACCATATAACCAAATTATGGCGCCTGGTGGTTTAGTGGGTAATTAAGATGATCTAATTGGATTAAGCCTGTGTAAGTTTATATCCAAGAGGTGGTTGGGATTTATTGCTCACGTAATGCCACTCAGGGATGAGTGAGGCTGGTCACTCTCATCTTCAATGTCAGGACCAACTTGCCTAGCCCCAGGTTCCGACAGTCATCAATGGGTGACAGATGGATGGATGAATCAAGAAGTGCAGTGGAAAGTATGCAGAAGTTTTGTGTTATCCTACCACTGAGCTACATGAAAACAGCTGGTAAATGGACAAAAACTTGGGCCATTATAGTGAAAGAACTATGCCGATTAAGCACAGACTAAAATAAGATCATTCTTATCCTTAGACCCCAAGAATCACTCTCAGCTGAATAAAGCCATGAAGTTAGATGAAACACAGTTGCTCTCCCACTTATGAACTTATGTAAGACTGTTTTATTAGGTCTTGTAGCTGGTACTTGTTCCTAAGAAGTTGCTATACCGATAATGCCAGATTGACTCCTGACGCTGCATCATCATCAATGTTGCTGATTTGCATGTACCAAGGTGAAGTAAGTGGCCTTGTATACCACAGTGGTGGAATAATCTCCCACATGGTCAATGGCCTAAGGTAAGGTGATCATTACATTTATCAACATTATCAGTCTCCATCATTACCTACCATCATCAGCCCAACCTCCTTCTCCCACCCAAGGATGGGGTGAAGAATTCTCAATAAAAATGTCCTAAGTAGGGGAGCACTGATAACACACTGTGTCCATATCAATTTGTCTTGAAAGTGATATGGAATGGATGCACAGCCACAATATTATCATCATCTTATTCGGCAACTAATTATGGGGATTAGGCTGCTGAAGAGCAAAAATTTCAGCCAAGTCAAGGTGGATGAATAAAAAACTGTGCAACTCGCATATCTCAAAAGGGTGGCAGCAGCAGAAGTAGATGTAGAAGTAGAATCAGTTGCAGCTGTGGCTGCAGGGGCAAAGCTAGGAACTGAAGACTGGGGTGGCCAAGAGTCATGGGGTGGTCCAGGAGAAGAAACTCTTCATGCCAGTCACAGGGTTTTCCCCAGTCATATAAAGTGATCAGTGACCACCTAGCCATGCCAAAAAGACAGAGGCAGCTGCAGCAGGCGAACACCAATGGCAGAAAGAACCCCAGGAGTAGCAGCAGCAGCAGCAGGACCCGTAACAGCAGTAGAAGCAGCAGCCATAAAAGGACCAGCATCAGCAGCAGCAGTATTGGCAGCCCTGAAAAACTGACAAGTATTTAGGAGATAGTCTCAGGTCTGTTGATAAATTAACCCTCTGCCTGTAAAGGAGTTCAATAAAGACCTTATTAACCTCTATATTATTGGTGGTGGAGAGGGACACCTTCTAGTGGTGGCACTAATACAACTGGACAGAGGAGCTGCCTGATTATATAAATGTTCCTCAAAGCCATCCCTATTCCTCAACAGTAGAATGGTGAACTACAGAAACTCTGGCCTGCAGTCCACTGGGTTCACATTTCGATGAGCCTGGGGTTGCATTTACTATGACTACTAGTACAGGAGACCAAAGAAGAACTGACCCATTTTATGTTATTTATCTGGCTCAATTCCCTGGATATACAAACATCCCTCAAGTACTTCCTTACTCCCAGCAAGGAGATGGTGGACTACAGGAGATGGGCAACTTCATGCCTGCAGTCCACAGAGTTCCCATTTTAGATGAGTCTGGGGCTACAACAACTACTATAGCTTGTGGAAAAGTGGACATCCATGTCAGGGGCAAAAAATGAACTTTAATAAACTTCTATCAATCTAACACACTGTATAGAGATGATGATGGTTATCCATCCATCCATCTATCCACTGTCAATCCTATGTCGCCCCACAGGGGAGCGTAGAAGCCTGGGGCTAGGCAAGTTGGTCCTGACATTTAAGATGAGAGTGACCAGCCTTACTCATCCCTGAGTGGCATTACGTAAGCAATAAACCCCAACCACCCCTTGGATATAAATCTTCACCGGCTCAATCTGACTGGAACACCGTAATTACCCACTAAACCACCTGGCGCCAAAATTTGGTTATATGGTTACCACCCAACGTAGTAAATGGTTTCCTGGTGTACAGGAAACCATTTGGCTTGTCACTCAGTCTAGAGTCACCCACTTATTAATAATATTAATAATCCATCCATCCATCCATCATCCAATCCTATGTCGCCCCACAGAGGAGTGTAGGAACCCGGGGCTAGGCAAGTAGTAATAACAATAATAATAATAATTATAATAATAATAATAACAGTGCACTCACTTGACAGTGCTGCTCTCAGGTGCCTGCCCTTTCCTCTCTTCCTTCCTTCTTTCCGTCCTTCCTCTCCTGTCTCTCTTTCCTTCATTCTTTCCTCTTCCTTCTGTCTATGGGTGACTTTACACTAAATGACAAACCAAATGGTTACCTGCACACTAGGAAACCATTTACTATTCTGGGAGGTAACCATATAACCAAATAATGGTGCCAGGTAGTTTAGTGGACAATTAAGGCACTCCAATAGGACTGAGCCGGTGCGGGTTTACTGTATATCCAAGGGGTGGTAGGGGTTTATTGCTCATGTAATGCTACTCAGGGAATAGTGAGGCTGGTCACTCTCATCTTACATGTCAGGACCAACTTGCCTGGCCCCAGGCTCCTACACTCCTCATGGGGCAGCATAGGATTGGATGAATGAATGAACGAATGAATGATGAAATAATAACAATAAAAGTCATCATCCCATGCCTTTCTCCCAACCTCGTGGGGTTAGGCTGTTTTTGTTGTTTGTAATTCCAGTATGACTGGCAGACCCATCAACCACAGGCAAGCAACCACCCACATAAAGGTCATCATTTATTTTTAAATAACAGAACAGAGGAAGGAAAAACAAACGGAAAAAAAAAATCCATACACCAGATTACTGGCGTCCTCCTGTTAGTGTGTGTGCGCACGCACACATCTAAGTCACGAGTGATGACGTCATCGGAGGGTTCCTGTGGTTTGCTACTGGGAGCCTTGGGGAGTTCACGTCGTGAAGCCGGTGAGCGTAGTTGTCTAGTGCCAACACTCCATTCATAAAAAATCTGTAACAGTTGGACTTGAACAGCTGTAGTTGAAGTTGGGGGGGAAACAACTCTTGGGAAGCGAGTTCCAAAGAGATGCAGTTAGGAGAATAAAAGATTTCTGATAAACAGAACTTATGTGGAAGAGGAGGAGAAAGAGGAAGAAGCTGGGACTGAGAGAAAGGTGACACTGATGCAACAGGAAGATATATAAAATAAAGACTACAATGTGTACTATAAGGATAATTAGTTATATCTAAACACTCCAACCTGATGGTGCCAGATGGGAGCACCCATCATTTACTTGATGTAGTGCTGCTTTCTACTTCATGTCTACCAGTCTATCATCCTTTTTCTGTATCTGTCGTCCTCTTTTCCTATTCCTCTCATCCGTCCTGTTACTGTTTATTGCTCTTCTTTCCACTTCAGGTGGCTCCACACTAAGTGACAAGTCAAGTGGCTGGCTTCCTGTGACTCTACACTGAGTGACAGGCCAAGTGGTTTCTTGTAACCAAGGAAACCATGTACAATGCTGGATGGTAATCAAACAGCCAAATAATGGGGTGATGTGGGGTATGCTATGGTGTCCCTGTTAACTAGGTGGAGAGACTCACATGCAGTGTCCATCCAGGAAACAACCCCATACTAATCCCCAAGCCACACTGGCAAGGTGCATTCACACACATGGGAACACTGGTTCACTGCACAGGATGGCCCTGCAGGGGTGGTTGCTTGCCTGAAATTGATTGGTCTGCTCAACCACACAGACTGGTGTAGCACAACTCATATTTGAAAAGTCTACCTTAAGCTGAGTCAAATAAGGAAAAAAACATGTAACTCACCTTCAATGGGTTAAGTGAATTACCATAAAGCAGGGTTAAGTGAATTACCATAAAGCAATTTTGCACCAAATCACAGACAACATACAATATTGGAATACATGTGGTGTATATTCCTACTGGCTACACCACAATATCATCATCATCGTCATCATCTTATCCTATGTTGCCCCATGAGGAATGCAAGAGCCCAGGGCTAGGCAAGTTAGTTATGACATTTAAGATGGAACTCATTCCCGAGTGGCATTACGTGAACAATAAGCCCCAACCAATCCTTGGATATACATCTGCACAGGCTCAACCTGATTGGAATGCCGTAATTTGGTTATATAGTAAATGGTTTCCTGGTGTAGCTACAGGAAACCATTTGGTTTGTCACTCAGTGTACAGTAGAGTCACCTATAGACAGAAGAAGAAAAAATGAAAGAAGGAAAGACAGAACAGGAAAGCTGGAAAGAAGGAAAGACAGAACAGGAAGACAAGAAAGAAAGAAAGACAGAACAGGAAGGCAGGAAAGAAGGAAAGACAGAACAGGATGGCAGGAAAGAAGGAAGGAAGAGAGGAAACGGCAGGCACATGAGAGCAGCACTACACTGAGTGAATGGTGAGTGCCCCCACCTACCACCAGCACCCCCAGCTACAATATACTCTAGATTATTAGTGACCAGTGAAGAATAAAATTGCTGTGCCGTACAATGGAAAACTCCTTAGCCTTTGGAAACATCATCCTAACATTCTAACCCCCACAAGGGGTGGGGGAAGATCTTTAACAAGGCTCTTGGGTCTGTAGGGACATGAATCAGAGGAGAAACGAAGCCCCAGGTACAAACTCTTCCCTGCCTGTGCCATAGAAGATATGAGGCTGCTTGTAACAAAGTGCTGAGCAATATACCCCTGTCACAAAATTAATAAGTAAAATCAATCACCCTGACCTGTTTTTCCCATCTCACAATAAGTAAAAAGTGCTAAAAAGTATGAAGTGAGGTTCTCACCCATAAAGTAGTGTTTTGCTGAAGATGATATATGTGGAGAAGATACTCATCCAGAGTTGTACCATGCTTCAATGAGGCTGCCCCCTCAACCTTCATCATCTACTATAACTCTGCAACCTGCCACCAATCCATCTTCTACATCTGGTTCCTTGTCTTGCCAACAGTCTTTCACCTCCACATTCCAGGGTGCCACAAGGCTGTTCCAGCTCCATCCACTCCCAGCATCTCCTATGTCAATGCATCAACCAATCTGAAAGTGACACTGCAGTAAATTCCCTTAATATACATCGTTTAGACCTACTACACAATACAGAACAGACTCACTGCAGCCTACCAATAACCTGGCATTCAACTCTCAGGTTCCTACACCCCGATGAGGATAATATGGAATTGGCTTTTTTGTTTTTGTCACTTCTCTCTGACTCCTTCAAAACTGCATCTTGAATTATTGGCATTACTAATTTGTCATTCTAATAGGCTTATATTCAAAAGTTTCCATACTGAAATAAAAATATTACAGGTATAGGAAAAAGTGATATGGTGTGTATGTTCAAAAACACCAACCAGGCAAGAGCAAAGAATATTAGTAAAGGGTGGAGGAATTTTGTGGCAATAAATTGAATGAAAAGTAACTAGATTAACTTGCGGAAAGCATGCACAACAAATTTTCAAAAGAGGTGAGCATCATTCTGTAGAAAATCAATAGTGCTATTTTCAAGAGGTGATCAGCACTGCAAAGGGGAGAAAAAAAAATCAAGGTAACCAGCACTATGTAGAAAGAAAAAAAAATCTTAAAATAAGGTGATCAGCACTATAAAAAAAAAAAAAAACAATCACTCCCACATTGACCTCTAAGGTACAAGAGCAAGAAGCCAAACTACCATTAGAAACACAGCAGATGGACCTGAACCTGCACTTAATAGATGTAGTAAAACCCACATAATAATAATAATAACTATTACCATCTCCTTCCCATTAATGGACAGAGTGAGATGGGATCCAAAGAGCAAGGAATACACAACAGAGAGCGAACAGCATGCCTAGTGAAATGGACTGCTCACTTATTCACTCACCATTCAAGCCCCCAGAATCCTGACTTGCATTCACAGGCCTAATCATCTGTACATATATTTGGTGAGGTAACTTTCCTTTAAAGATGCACTTCACGAAACCTATCAGCCAGAGTTAATCAATTATTAAGTCTAAAAATGGGTATCAAACCCATATGTGATGAAGTTCTATGCTTCAATGACTTCCATGCCTCCCTTTCTTATTCTTAATTATTATATCCATCCACTTTCCTACCACACGTTTCATCCACTTTCCTACACACATTCTACTGCCTTCAAACTTTTCCACATATACTCTTTTCACCATCCTATTTACTTACATTCTCTCTATATGAAAGCACACAATAATGAACATCCCTATAGACTTTCTTACAACGCATATGAACAACTGACAGATGCTCTAATTCTCAAAAGGTGTGGACATACTAACTAGCTCCCTCCATGCCACCCTGTCC
>JAGKTI010004429.1:0-50628 GCA_018397915.1 Birgus latro
TCTCTCTCTCTCTCTCTCTCTCTCTCTCTCTCTCTCTCTCTCTCTCTCCTTCCTTAAGATAGGTAAAACTTAAAAAAAAAAAAAAAACTCTTACCCACACAAAACCTCTCTATCCATCATCCCCACACAAAACCCCCTCGACCATCAAACCCATCCACCTCTATCGCCCCTGCGACACAACCATCATCATCATCATCATCACCATTATTGTAGTAACCTGCGAAATAGCGACTGTCAAACTTTTTTTTTGCATATACAGGGTGGTTAACAATTGATTATTTTGCAGGTCAGTACAATCATCACCATCACTTACACTCAATCCTCTTCATTTCCACCCAAGCATGTGACCTCCCATCATCACCACCACAACCAAACCTCACTACCGTCACTAACATACAGTCATATCCATTATCTCCAAGACACAGCCTTCTCCACCATCTACACATCACATTACACACTAAATTTACAAACACCACCAACACACACAAACTTCTTCACTATCTCCATCACATACAACCTTCTCCTCCATCAGAAAATCCTATTATCCCCACACACACACACACACACACACACATGCACACCCATCCACCCACCCACATACACACACACATACACAAGACACTGCAAAAAATGCATAAAAAGAGAGGTGATAAAGACGTAAGGAATTTTAGTTTCCCAAATAGAGCAACTGATCAGTGGAATGTGCTACCAAATGAAATAATGTGCCAAAATAATTCATAAATTTAAGGATATGTATGATAAAAATGGTTTAATACACGGGACAAGAACGAGCTTGACTCACTCCTGTAAAGATACAATTAGGTAAGAACAATCAGGTAAGAACACACACACACACACACAAACACACACACACACAAACACACACACACACAAACACACACACAAAACCCCTCCACCACCACCATTTCCATCACATACAACCCTTTCTATAGTAAAATCCATACAAACCTCTCCACCACCACTATTCCACATCTCTCTCTCTCTCTCTTTCCCAACACCTCCCCAATGCCACACCTATGACTCATAACCCCTCCATCAATAACCCTCTCCACATCCACTCAGACATTCTCCAACAACATCTTTTCTCCCAAAATCCCTCTCAACCACAACCAAGTCTTCCACCACATGACCTTCTGTTAAATTTCCATCATTTCCACCTACACGTAACTACTACTGTTTGTACACTTAAACATCCTCCACCACTTTTACAACAACCAACCTACCACCCAGCTCCTACATCAACCCCACCTAAACACAACCACTTCACCTCCACTCAACCATACACCCTTCTCCACATCTACAACCCTACACAACCCTATCCAACAAAATGCCCTGCTGCCCAAATCACTTAAAACTACTCATTCATTTCCATCCACACAACCACAATTCCACATCCACTCAGTCACTACCACCCAAAACAACTCTACCTATCATAACACTCTGCCATCCCAACCACTCAAGACCTCTCCTTTATCTCATGGCCACGCACAACCACTTCTCCACATCCACTTGAACACATATCCTCCACCATTATTGCCATCATCTCCACCAAATTCTCCCCTTTTCTGTCCCTCATCACCCACACAATCCTTCCTTATCATCATTAATATACACATCCTCTCCAATTCACCTTCGCCACCACTAACATGATCTCCACTAAGCCCATCCCCCTTCCATTTCTGCCACTCAAAACAGTCCCTCCACTCTTCCACCATCAACATTCCCATATCCCCAACTCCTCTCAACTCACACATCTTCCAACATCTCCACCAAACCCCATCTCCTTACTGCTAAAACCACTCAAATAATCATTCATCTTCACCATCCATACACAATATTTCCATCTCCCCTCAACCAATGCATCCTCTACCATCACCGCCACCTCCCCAAGCAGATTGCAAAGTGGATGGCATGAGATACGAGGATGGAGCAAGAGTGGACGGGGCTGAAAAGAATGGATGCGAGAACTGCTTCTGTCTGCGTGGTCAAATCTCATGCACCAACCACACCTGTGACACACCTCCTGACACAGAGGGCTGTACACCTGTCATGCGAGAGGGTAGCTGCTGCCCAGTCAGCTATGTGTGCGGTGAGTGGTGGGTGGTTCAACAGAGATGGAGGGAATATTTCAGGTATACTCTTGGTATGTTACTGACTGACTGAAAATTGTTAGCTTTAACTAATGCCAGAAAAGAATGCCTTCATTTATTGGCACCAATATAACCAGGCAGCTCTGCTATCCTATCCAGTTATACAAATACCTCTCATCTTCCACCCTATCCTGTGAAAGATGATGGGCTGCAGAAGGGCAGCTCCAGTCTGCAGTCTACACCAGGTTCATGTCTAGATGAGCCTGGGGCAACAACAGAATGTCTAGATGAGCCTGGGGCAACATCATCAACAGCAATAACAACAATAATTGTACTCTGTTAGATGGTGAAAAATAATTTAAAGAGTGAGTTTTCATTGTGTTACTATTTCCCACACAGGAACTTTAATTATTACTTTACCATATGTATGTGAAAAAAATATGCTGTAGTACTTAACCAGAGAACATCATGTTCTTGCTATTATTTCCCTCTTTAGTACTGCTTACTGTCAGCCCCAGAAGAAATCAATTTCTACCATGTGAATTCCACCTTCAGTGAGAAATGTCAACAAGATAACCTGCTCTCCAACTTTCCACTTGTTAAACATAGCAAGCATTAAGGTAATACAAGTAGTCTTAAATGTACTGACATTTCAATCTCTCTTTGCAGATGGCAAGAGTTTCTCAGGTGACCTGGACAGCAATGTAAGTATACTCATGAGTGAAATGTTTTTGTAGTAATAAGCAAACATACCAGTATATGTTTCATAGAATAACCCAGGATAAACTATAATCAATAAACATGACAAAATACCATGACAAATATCATCAGCAGCATCTTAACTGCATTTCTCAGTACAGTACTATACTACAGATGGAGTGGACAGGATCTAGAAACAGAAAAAGGATAAGAAAAAGGAAAACAAAAAGACAGGAGAAATTATCATCACATTAAAATAAAAAGTATCATCAATACGCAATAGCACTACATATACTGTAGTAGCAAATCTGACAGTGGTGGGTGGTGGTACATGACTGGGGAAATACGTTACATGAAGATGAGCTTTATGGGTTAATCAATGAGGTGGTGATCAAGGACGTCACTCAGAACTTGAATGGGGGATGCAACAAATAGGTGGAGTTGGTGAAGAGGAAAGGGGCAAGATGGGCTTGGATGGAGGAGGATCAGGGCATGTGTACAAAAGTGAATACAGTACGAGTGTTGTATGTTGGCAGTTTTGATGGTAAAAGGGATAAAGTCACAGACTCATCAAAGAAATTTCACATAGACAGCAGGAAGTAAGAGAGGTACGAAGGACACACTTGGATGTCTGTGAGATGTGGGAAAGACAGGAACTGACATCTCATACAGTCAGTGAAGACAGACATTATGAGCTGAACAGTAAGGGCATGGTAACTGTTCAGATGAAGTTTCCACCTACAAAGAACTAGGACAATAAAAGTAAACACACTTCACAATCATTTATCAGACAGGTGACACACACACACACACACACACGGGTCGTAGAGGGAGAGAGACGGAGCTGCTCCTGGATCGAGGGGAAATTATCGCAGAACTAGCAGCGAAAAGGAGATAGCCTATTGTGATTATGTGGTTGAATGCGTGAGTGGTGGTCCCGTCGGATATTAGTTTTTAAAAAAAACGCAAGTTTCGGTCCTAAAAATACAAGACAAAGTGAAAAAGAAAGTTTCCATATGGTTGTATCATGGCGGAGAGAGACGGAAGATTGTTTACAACTGACGAGGGGGAATTTGTGGGCTTCTCCGAGCTAAATGTAGGCAAAGGAAGTGATAAGCTGCAAGAAACAAGAGTAGCAGGAGTAGAGAAAATGGCGGAGAGGAATATCCAGGAGTTAAAAAAGGTATGGGAAGTAATTAAGCAGCTGCAGGAACGGACCATAGAGCATGAGAGAGAGATCAAAGTCCTACAGAATAGGCTGGAAAAAGTTAGCACACGTAGTGAGGAACAAGAAAAAGAAGTTACAGAATTAAAGGCGAATAACGAATCCGCATCAAATGAAATAAAACAGCTGAAGAGGGAGAATAAGAGGTTGGAAGAAGAAAGGGACAGAATAAAAAGTAAACTAGATGAATATGAATCAAAATCGAGGAGGCAAGATGAGCATATTCAGGAAATCAAGGAGCAACATAAGGGGTGGAAGAAAATACAGGAGGAAGGAAATGTAAATTTGAAGGAAATCATAGAACAACAAAGTAAGGAAAAAGTGGAGAAGGGAGTAGTCAGAGTACTAAGAAGTAGAGAATCTTTGGTCAGGGATGTAGCAGACAAGAAAAAATGTGTGATAATTTCAGGAATAAAAGAAAAACGAATGACAGTAAGATCTGAAAGAGAGAGAGAGGAACTTAGCAAGGCTAAAGAAATAATATCAGTGGTTATGGAAGGAAACAATGAAGCCCAAGAAGAGATTGAAGAAGTGTTTAGGTTAGGAAAGTACGAGGATGGTGGGGCAAGGCCCTTGAAAGTAAAGTTTAAGTCCCAAGTAATAGTAAATGAAATCATAAGTAGAACGTGGAAATTGTCAGAGAAAGAGGGGTTTAAAAATGTTTGGATTAGGAGAGATGCAAATGAAGAGGAAAGAGCTAAATTAAAAGAGTTAGTAAAGGAAGCAAAGATAAAAAAACGAACAACGAACGGAGAAAGAGAAGACAGAGTTCTATTGGAGAGTTATGGACCAGAAATTGAGAAAGTGGTACCGACGGAAGGAAGGAGAGACGAGAGTATAAAAAACGATGAAAAAAGTTTGAAAGTGGCATACACAAACATTGATGGACTAATATCGGCGAGATTAGAAATAAATGATTTTTTGAGGGCACACGAACCTGATGTTATGTGCTTTGTAGAGACTAAATTGAAAGAAGATATTGATATTCATATGGGAGGTGGGAAATACAAATTGTGGAGAAGAGACAGAAAAGAAAAAATGGGAGGAGGAGTGATGATAGCAGTGAAGGACAGTATAAACGTAGATACTGTGGAAATGGCAGAGGGCAGGGCCGAAGCCATAAACTTGAAATTAGAAACTGGGGAGAATGGTAAGAGAGATATGGCAGTGGTATATGTTCCCCCTAAGACAAGAGCATGGAATGACGATGAATACCAGGAGATGTTGTCAGACATGGTTAGTTATCTACTGAAAGTGATCGAGAAAAGCAACAATATAATCCTAATGGGTGACTTTAATTGTAAAGAGGTGAACTGGGAGGAATGGGACTCGGGAGGCAGCGAAGATTCGTGGGGCACTAAATTGTTAAATATAGCAATGAATAATGTAATGACACAGTGGGTTAAAGAAGAGACATGATTCAGAGGTGATGACACACCAGCAAGATTAGATTTGCTACTATCCAAAGAACCTGATGTAATTGAATCATTAAATTATCTGTGTCCTATAGGAAAAAGTGATCATGTGGTCATTGAGTTCCAGATGATAATAGGGAACGTAGTGCCAAGAGATCAGCTTTATAGGCAAGGAAGATACAACTTTGGGAAAACAAACTTTGCCGAATTGAGAAAATTTTTTGAAAATGCGGATTGGAGAAAATTCAGGGAAACAAGAGAGATACAGAGGAAGTGGGATATCTTTTTAGACCTCTACAATTTGGGAGTGGAAAAATATGTGCCAAGAGTAAGTGGGAAAGAAAACAGGAAAAAGGTGTGGTTTAATAGAAGGTGTATAATAGCGAAAAAAGAGAGGGACATGGCATGGAACAAATGGAGAAAGAGAGGTAATATCAGAACAAAGGAAGAATATAAAAGAACTAGAAATGAATATGCAAGAATACGTAGAGAGGAAGAAAGGAACTTTGAAAAAGGTATAATTGACAAATGTAGGGATGAACCCAAATTGTTTATAGATTTGTTGATGGCAAATTGAAGCAAAGGGAAGGAATCACCAAACTGAAAGTAGAAGGAGAGGTCTACAAGGATGCAGTAATGCAAGCTGAAGTAATGAACAAATGTTTCCAATCGGTTTTCACTAAGGAAAGGGAGTTTGTGGAAGGAGAGGGAGTGATTAGAAATGTAGTGATAAAAGATATAAAAGTGGAAGTGCAGGAAGTGTATAAATTACTGGGAGCTCAAGATGTAAGGAAGGCCCCAGGACCGGATGGAATCTGTAATTGGGTACTGAAGGAATGCCGAGAACAACTGGCGGATAAGATTCACAATTTAATTGTGTGCTCCTTGGAAGAGGGGAAAGTGCCTCGGGAATGGAAGAGGGCAAATGTGGTGCCAATCTATAAGGGAGGAAACAAGGAAGAACCCCTGAATTATAGACCAGTGTCCCTAACCAGCATGGTTGCGAAATTGTGTGAGAGAATTCCTGTATATCACAATTAGGTAAATACAATTAGGTAAATACATGCATGAATGCATGCATGCACACACATACACATGCACATACACACATGTACACACACACACACACATACACACATGAATGCATGCATGCACACATACACAAGCACATATGCACACATGTATACACACACACACACACAAAACAGTATACAAAAGCAACATAATAAAGACCTATAGGTATCTCTGCTTGTACAAACAGTTATCCAGAATTTTTCATTTTGTGGGGTATTTACCAATGACAATTCCTAAAATAAGTCCTGAATCAAAATACCATACGACTTCACGAAGATGGTGAACTACGAGATCATGGAATCATACCTTTACTGTGAAATGATATCTGATCCATACAAGTTGGTGTACCATAATGATGCAATCT
This sequence comes from Birgus latro, assembly GCA_018397915.1. Taxonomy (NCBI): domain Eukaryota; kingdom Metazoa; phylum Arthropoda; class Malacostraca; order Decapoda; family Coenobitidae; genus Birgus; species Birgus latro. The sequence goes on from JAGKTI010004429.1 coordinate 6,889, forward strand.
ATCATGTAATGAAAGTTCTGAGATTATCTGTCATAACTGCCTTAAAGCAGCCTTATGTCATAAGGACCCACATCATAAAGGTATTACCATGTAACAACAAAATAGACATCACTGTACAGAAACAATTATCCAGTACCTATAAATACTGCTCTCAAGACCATCTGCACTTACCTTGGATGTGGTTCTTCTTGAGAAACGAAAGGAGTGTTAATGTTTCACCATCATGCCATAAAACTTCACTGATGCCTCCTACTGCTTCTACTATCACTGCCACCCTACAGGAGAAAAGGAAATTAGGCGACAATGAAATATCATCATCATCATCATCATCATAAACTTTAATCCTTTATTTATTCACTTCACCTCATACTTTTAACAGAATCTTGCAAAATATGGCTTCAACACAGCTGAGACAATCACATACATGCACACTAAAGATTGCATAATTACAGTCAACTAACCTAAAGTGCACTCTCCCATAATGCTGATCACCTACAATGCCAAGCACTTGGTCATGCTCTAAAAGTTACCACAACATGGTTATATCCATAACATGGGAGGTAGGCCCAAGCATGGCCAAATAAGGCATTATCTGTCACTGCACAGACATATCTGTCAAAGCAAAGACCTCATAACTGCTCTGAGGCTCACTGATGTGGGGTGATGGTGTGGTGTGGGTGATGATGTGGGATGATGGTGTGGTGTGGGTGATGATGTGGGATGATGGTGTGGAAGATACTGTAGGGTGATGGTGTGGGGTGACTGGGCTGGGTGATGATGTTAAGTGCAAGTGTGGGTGGCTGGGTTGGATGACGGTGTTAAGTGATTGTGTGGGGTGATTTTCTAGGTGATGGTGTGGCCTGGGTAACGTTGTGGTCTACCTCTATACCAAGGTTACTTATAGTTTATAAGGTTTGGTACATTTACAGCCAGTCTGGGGTGGTTAGGGCTAGCTTGGGGGTCATTAGGGATGACTCTGGGGAGGGTGTCGACATAAGTCATTCTGTATTTTTGTATTTCCTATAATGCAAATTTCCATTAACAGTGTTCCTGATGTCAACTGATCACCCACATTATAAGCAAGCTGACTGTGTATGTATTACACTCATTAAGAAACACAGAACAGCAATGTGCTCTGTAAATGCAAGTTTTAGCTCTAATAATTTAAGTACACTAATCACTGTACGGTCACAAATAATCATCTTATCTAACCCTTTATCCCTAGGAGAAGCATAATATCATATCACAGCACATCAGTGTCAGATGGAAGGTGCAGTGCATCCCTGCGTGCAAGGCCTGGGGGGGCTGGGTTTACGATCGAAAAGTTGAGAGGTAGGATGGGCCTGGAGTGTATTGGTGTTGTGATGAGGAGAGGTAGACTGAGATGGTTTGGGCATATGGAGAGGATGGGGAATGATAATTGGGTGCAGAAGGTGAGAAGTGTTAATACTGGGGGTGGGACATGGGACGAGGTCATTAAGTGTGACCTCAGGGTTAAGGGACTGAACAGGGAGGCTGCCACAGATCAAGCAGCATGGAGAGCCACCATTAGGTGACCAGGGCCAATGCATGCAAGCATGTTGGAGTCTTCAAAAAAATAACGAAACGAAACGAATAGTTGTAGCTGGCACGTGACAGCTGATAAACAAGGCAGAGCTATGTGGTGCCTGAGTACATTGCACCATTTGATAAGCCTCTCACAAACTAAACTCCCACTAAACGCTTACCATAATTAGCAAGTACTCTGGCATATTAACTGACGCATACACATGAACAGCAATGATTAAGAAACAAACGTGATGATTTGCCTTTCAGATTGTCTGTAGAGTTTGGTATCACAATGGAAGGTACTGGCACTTCAATCTGGCCAACCTGGTAGACATATATTGTGCTATTCAATGGCTTTGGTTGCATTTACGGTGCAGTATTGTACATTTTCATAACCATATTCTTACAGTGTTGACGAGCATTGCCTAATGTACCTGAACTTTTTTTTTTTTTTAACTATGCTACAGTATGTCCTTAGTTATGGGATACAAAGAATAATACCTATTCAGTCCTTGCAAGTAACAGAAGATCAACAAAAAATGTGAGTGACAGATTGGAAACCCTACACCTTGCAATTTCACAGGAACATGAAAATCCCACAGCCCACGACTTGTACTGCAAATCACCTCATACCTGCTATGCTACAAGTGGTGGAGACAACTATACCTATGTATGGGGCTTCATTTCTCTGATTCATGTTCTCTAAGATATCAAATAACCTTTCTATGCTCTCACTCAATATGATCCCCTAAAACTGGTTTAGGATGACAAAATTTATGCTCCACTGATTTAGAATAGCCTAGTATGAATTAACAAGTCTGTATGGTACTCTTCCATTATACTGCCAACCTGACCTCTATTTACTATATTTCAAGCGGCAACCACGGGAGAGAGATTTTGGTGATGCCTCTCCAACCAACGCTGACTATGATGAGGTAAGACTGGCATCAAAGCAATTACATCTTTTCTGTGAAATTTACTCAAATAATTCAACAATATACAAGCAACAAGATTCAGAACAATACAGTCAGTAAATCCCTCAAAACTTCTACAGTGTCATGATTAAACTCTCAAAGGCATCCTTTAGAAGACAGCTATATACTGCAATACATATCAAATAGGTACTCCTTCAGTATATTTTCAGTATGAACATTACAAACACTATCATGCAAGTTTGAAGTTAATATACTAAGGGTTTTGAAAAGATGTTACTTATTATCCAGGTCAATTTTAGCTTTTTAATACTAACTTACAGCATTCAAAATAATAATATCAGTAAGCTACTACTAAAACCATAGAAGCAGATTCAGTATTATTTGCTGCTGCACAGCTGACTTCTAGTGTGTCCCAGCATGGAGTGGAAGCAGAAACATACTATGCAACAGCCACCGAGGACACCCTTGCAGAGGACACCACTGAAGGAAGTGCGCAGGGGGAGGAGTCAGACTTTGGGACCACCCCATCAACAATGAAACCACCACCACCACTACGACCAATGTCCCGTCCATCACTTGCTGAGATTGCCAGACGTCGTCAGGAGTCCCGGTTCAGTTCCCGCCGAAACAATAATCCAATCAGAATTCAGCAGCCAACCAGACTTCAACCCAGAATTCAGCCCACAACAGAGGTTCTCAGCCTAAGTGAACGCCTGAAAAAGCGCAACAAGTACACCAGAACTACATCCCAGGCCTTCACCACCACACTGTCACTAGATGCATCACAGTTGCCGCCAACCTCTGCTACACGGGTTCCTGAAGACACACCACCTAGTACTACCACAAGAAAGCCAACTGTAACAGAAAATTACAGATACTCGGCTACCCAAAGCAACCGGATAACACCCGTCACATCTACGACCAATCGCTATGATCGCTTCACATCAACTCCAACCACAAAATCAGATGAAACAACACCCACCACATCTAGGACCAATCGCTATGATCGATTCACATCCACTCCAACCACAAAGAAGCCCCGCACAACCACAAAATCAGAAGAAACAGCGATCCAAGAAGACCCTACAACCAGGAAGCAACCGAAGCCCAATGCATTCCGATGGTCAAAATTCCGCTACCACACCAACACAGACACAACAACCTCTCGGCCTCCCTTCACAACCCAAGCCTCGCTGCACCACACAAGTTCCTCATCATCATCTGCAGAAGGGGCCTTTACAACACCTGGGCCACAGGAGGGCTCACGGCATGAGGTAGATGCCAGACAGGAGCAACTATCCCTCTTTGTTTGATATCTTGAACCTTTAGTTGCAATGAATTTTCTTTTTTATTCTTGCTACCCTCAGATGCATTTATTTAATTTAGGAAAGACCCCTAACATTGGATGGGTTAATGAAGGCTTTCTCTAACCCTTCATGTTTGAAGAATCTGTCCTAATCTTAATTAAAATGTCTGGAGATGGCAAGAATAAAATACAAAAATGCATTACTGAACTATGAGGGTTAAATCTTTATAGCAAGCCAGGATACTCCACCGGTGGCATGTGTTCTTGAAGTTAATGTTGGTGACAAAGTGATACATCTGCTGTTGCTGCTGACACTGCATGACTGGTGGCTACATGGCTAAGCAGGCTATAGCATGATTACAAAATCTGATAACAACATGAATTAGTGACATGATATAGACAGCACCAAGATGAACAGGGCTGGTTTGGGGTTTTAAATACACATGTATGAAATGAAGCTTCATTACACCCACCGGGAATTAAATGCTTAATACAGACAAGAGTGTGGTCTGACAGCTGTGACGTCATCTCTCTCTTACTCTACAGACTCGCTGACCAGTGTTAAACCAGACAGGACGACCACAATAGAAATCAGTGATTAAATTGAATAACATAAGTCTACTGTGCAACAAAAATTTGAGTTCCTTCAGGTTTCTGTTCAATAAGAATGAAGTATTATTAATGTAAAACATTAACACAATTCCTGACTTGTTTTATATATATATATGATAGCAAAAGAATAAGTATGATTCCGACTTTTTAAAAAATACTGGCATAATGTAAATCCAAACTATTCAATAACTTTAGATCCAATTATATATTAAAACTTCTCTGCTTCATTTAACTTCTGACTCACTATTCAATAACTTTAGATCCAATTATAGATTAAAACTTTTCTGCTTCATTTAACTTCTGACTAGACTTGTGCAAACACTCCTCCATTTATATGGCTTGCATACTGTGATGCTTGGTATACAACAGGAACCATAACAACTTATTAAAGACAAGACTCAGAGATAGGAAGAATAGAAAATGCACAATAAACCTCTTCCTCTCCCAGTCTCCTTCCCAGTTCCAATCTTTTCTCCACTCTTCCTTTCCAAGTTTACCAAAATCAGATACCATTATCAATGCCATACGAGTATCCTAATCTTTTATTTTATGCTTGATCATTTGCAAGCACTTCTAATTAAACTTACTATCACAGTTGCATGATTATTAACATACACTTCAAACTTCAGTGATGTGTAACTGCAGAACTGATACACGTATACTGAATGGCTGAATTGCACACCCATTCCATTGCACTGACATGATACATTCCACCTTCCCCTACTCCATGAATCCCTTCTTATTCCTTGATTTCTAATACAACCTATATATGGCAGTAAAGCACTGTACTGCACCAGAGTTGTACTACTAGTTGTAACATGATAAATTCCACTTTCCCCTACTCCATGAATTCCTTCTTACTCCTAGATTTCTAATACAACCTATATATGGCAGTACAGCACTGTACTGCACCAGAATTGTACTACCAGTTGTATGATGTGCACAACTAAGCAACCATGAAAAACAGATATCGAAAGACTGCTGTTCTTGCATTAAAACCTCACTATATAAGACTGAGTGAAGAGCCAAGTTAAGAGCAAAATGTGATATATGTGGACTTTCAATGTGCCAGATTTCTCTACATAAGGTTTATATTGTAGTGCTATTCTATCAGTACAGTAGGCATACCAATACAATACAGAAGACAATACTAACGAATGCAATAGAGAGAGAAATACAATTATAAAAATGCTGCTTAACAAACATAAACACAAAAAACAGTACAGTTGTGCACTGATTACACTAAACGCTTTCAGTTATATCCAGCTAATGGCCATATCCTTCAAACTTCAATCAGGAAGGGAAAGGCATATCCCCAACTACTGACATACATTCATGCACATCTAATGTTTGCAGATTTCACCAATCTGTATCTTACAACACAAATATAATCCTCAGTGATAATGACAGGTTTGACATGTTCTATCTTCAACATAGACTTCAGAAATTGTCATAGATAACTGAAGGCTTTCCACACCATCTGCTGTAGAAGTCTTAAGTATTCATCTATAAGTCTGATGAAAGAAAAGACACTCCAATAAGTTTAGCGTGTCTGATAAAACCAAACCTTTGTTACAGAAGAGTCCACTTGAGTGAAGTTTTACTATACATATCCTGATACTTGCTGAAATCTATGCTAACAATGCATGCTGTGCTTTTTTCACATGATACAAGATGCAGATTCTACACCCATGGCTCAGTAAGTCATGAAATTCACCTACTCAACATCAAAAAAAAAAAAGTATATTATGACTGGTACAGAATTCTTACAACACGATAATGCACAAACAATGAATACAGTACAGAATTTTATATTTGTTCCAACTGAAAAAACACTCAGTCATCATTCATCTGCCACATTATTTTACTTCTGCCTATACCTAAATCTGAATTAACTGCTCAGTGGAACAGAAAAATACAGTGCTACCTCGAATCACAATATTATACTGTACTAGCGCAATTAATAATATCAGAGTACTGTCAGGGGCCAGGAGAAAGGGATGCTAACCTTTGCTGAGCTGCAGATATCATATGAGGCACAATGCAGTTCTGCACAGGCCAAGCTGCAAACCTCATATGAGGTACAATTTACACTGGTTATGAAACAGTGACTCAGCAAAGGAAAACTACCTTACACAGAATCAGACAAGCAGGGGTTAAAGAAACCATAACAACACGGCTCAGGCTCAGGAAGGGTCACGACAGCAAGCTAGAAGCTTCCTATTATGCTGTAAATATTCGTCAGTGTTGTACGATCTGACGTCGTACAGTATTTCTGATCATCTATTAAAACGTACAAAACAGGATCAGATTACAATATATCAATGAAATAACATTTTTTTGTGTACATGTGTGTGTGTGTGTGTGTGTGTGTGTGTGTGTGGATGGGGGGGAGGGGGGACTACCTGTACAGATAAAGGTTCATCAGCCCATGACATCCCTGATTATCGAGACTCCAAAGTGACTCTTCTCGGCCCTGAGTACTGGTATATACGATATATCAACCTGATACCTCTAAATCTAACAGAAAATTCATTTTACAAAAACCAATGACCTAACAAGTATTTTACATAAGTATTAATTATGCATGAATGTAAAATTAACACAATACATTTAAAGCAAAGAACATAACAGAAGCAAAATTAGACAGTATTGCATATTATTTTGAAGTGTCTTTAGAGCACAGAAAACTGTTATAGATGTAAAATTCTACACTGGAATGCTATCAAATACAGGATGTACAGCTGCAGACATAAATACAGATTTACTTTGATACAATAAATAGTCACACAGTGAACAGTAACTTTAAAAAGCCTGTGATACCATTTTTAGAACTCAACAAATCTGAACATTATCTGAGAGCTTCAAAACTCTTCTGCTAATATGTTTATTAATATTACTGTTCATAATTGTACTGAGGATTGATAAAGAGAAGTTTACTAATTTCTTCACGTGATCTGCAGGTGAAAGGTGTTGGCCAAGTGGGAGAGGCAGTCCTTGTCGAGGATGGAAGTCGGCTGACCCCATTCATGCCCCACCACACCCACACCACCCCAGCATGGCAGAAACCAGTTGAAGTGGGTACAGGTGTCAATGTCAAAGGAAACTTGGATGATGCCACTGTTTTTGGTCCTATCCTTATATTTGACAACAGGGTGAGAACAGACCGCCAGCAAAAGACTAAGAATATTACTGAACTTATCACAGATACTGAGGAAGATCAAACAACACTAATTACAGAATCACTCAATGAGGAAACAACTGCTTTGCCTGAAGGTGTGGCTGCTGAAAGTGATGCATCAGACTCTGAATCAGTGCCAAGCACAGACCCTCATGAATCTGACAAAGTGGAAGAGGAAGAGCTCACCACAACATTATCACCCTTTGAACCTCCTGTGACAACTGTCAAGCCAGAACCCACTTCCTCCAAGACAACACAATCAACAACCACCACTCCTCCAAAGGTACTGAGATTCACTCCAGCACCCAAGGAGCCAGTGGATATTGAATACCTGGACTTGGACACTAGCATACCAACCTATGATATCACTGTGGGCTCCTCTGTTTTGACCACAGGCAATGTTCACCACAGTCCTGTTGGAGTAGGTCAAGTTATTCCAGTGAAACTTGAGCCTGGGGACCTCATGCCTCACTCTAGTACATCTTCAAACTCAACACCTGAAATGCCAGAACCTAAGGATGCTGATACTGTGGATGACAGTATTGCAGCTGAGGCTGAGGATCAAATCACATCTGAGACTGAGACAGTGACACAAACAACTCCAGAACTGGTAGTCACACCAGACACAGAAGGCACAAAGGAGCCAGCATACAAGGAGGTGGAAGATGAAGAGAATCTGAAGATGGAGCATAAGGAAGCAGATGATGGGGAAATTCTGGAAGCAGAACATAAAACACCAGAGACTGAAACTGTTCCTGAAGCTCCCCGTCCATCCATTCTGGGAGCCTTATTCAACATACTCACTCAAACAGAAAGATCAAGACCTGAAACAACAGGAACTTCCAGGCCCAGACCTGAACGACCAAGACCTGATCGTCCTAGACCAGACTGGCCTAGACCCAATCGGCCAAGACCAGAAAGGCCACGCACACCCAGGCCACAACCAGATCCCACAAGAACAGACCGTCCTAGACCTGAAAACCTGCCTCCTCCCCCTCGTCTGCCTTTCAGACCTCGTCCAAGGCCAAATGGCAGACCAGACTTCATACCTCCAAGGTTCCGATTCACTCCACCTCCACCTCCACCAGAAACATCAACAGACCAAGCAATATCCTCCTTCACTACATCTGAAACACCCATATCGACAACAGAGGCAGGAAGATTACGCTTCACCCCACCATCAACAGCAGCAGAATTAAGGTTCCGATTTACTCCACCTCCACCACAAACATCTACTGAGGAAGATATCACAACACAACCCCCTCTTCAAACCTCTCCCTCCCCAACAGAGAAACCAGAAGTCCCATCCCCTACTCCAAGATTACCTCCCAAGTTTGCACCTCCACAGCCAGACACTCCAGCTCCTACACCATTCATTCCCCCATTCCTCCAGCCAAACCCTGAAGATTCCCGACCTGGCTCTCTTAATACTCCACCGTTGCCAATCTTCAATCTGCCTGACCCTATCCACACTCACCAGCCTCGCCCATTTGTTCCACCTGGAGCACGGCCAGCCCCCACAGGCCAGAGGCCGCCAAGTTCCAACCAAAGACTACCCTCACAGCCAGTAATGGAGAGTGGATTCCAGGGCATGCGCAAGAAGGAAGAGGGAATAACACCCAAGATTGACTTATCAGAGGACTACTCATATGATACTGACGAAAAACCTACACTGCCACCATCACTTCCAAACCTCAAGTAAGACGACAGTAATCAGTGCATATTATTCGAAAGACAGAAGGCTGAAATTTTCATATTAGTCTTACAAGAGGTTTAGACATATGAAGAAGGAAATACCTGTACTATTTATCTATTTCTAATTTGCCAAAGGGAATTAAACCATTATTGCAGATGCTCTGTTTTAGTAGTACACTACAATAACTTATGACCATTTGGTTTTTTACCAGCTCTCATCCACCTTATAAACTTGTTGCAACATATGTTGCAAATCAGTGGAAATTTCACTGAAATTGTAACAGATAAAAATAAAACACAAACTACAATAGCACTGAATACTTATTTACTTCATACAATACTAATACTTTACTGTATATCCTCAGTTATCTCAATACCAAACTTGCAAGGCCATTATCAGAATACAGTTGTTGTTGCTCTTGCTCTTAACTTTTTTTTTTTTTTTTTTTTTTTTTGTGTCCGACTCTGGGCATAGGCTTCACAGCCTGCTAACAAGGCCCAGTCGTCCTCCTACAATCTACATGTCACCACTTCGGCGCTTAACACCCACCGTCCATATTGAATACATGCTAGGGCTGTCTCATACAGGACTGGTGTATTGGTATTAGCGGGGTCATTTTTACGACATGTCGGCGTAAGGCATAACTGGAAGTAAATATAGTCTTGTACTGACACAAATAATAAACACTTACAGGAAATCGATTCTACCACTAACCATTTTTTCCTCCCATGAGGTCACAAGGCTTAAATCAGACTTGGCTTAAAGGTTTCTAACCTAAAGATAGGACCACCAACAGTCCAGAAAGTCTGATTAATCTTTAATATTTTGTTAAAATCAGCAGATACTGGGAGCTTTCATGCAAGCTGATACATTTTAAGTACAATATCTCCCCATTAAATGACTGGTCAACTTTTTCTTAATTCTCAGCCAACTGGAGATCACTTGAAGGTAGACTAGTAGCTTCCTTCATTTTTAACATCATCTTGCAGTGAAAAAATACAAGGAATCAAACTAAACTACAGTTCATGACAGTGCAATAACAGCAAATGTACATTCAAACTGAAAACAATCATAAAGTGGTGCTCATATACCATATTTCTGAAGAGATCACATCATATTTCAGAAGTGTTTATCAAAGCTTCACACTCACAGACCAAAAATCTAGCTGAATCTTGTGCCAAAAACTCAAACCTAATATATCTTTTATATTAACAGAATCATCCCCTTCGTGGCAGCTGATGCTCTCACTGGATCTGACTTGCCGTTCAGTGGAGAAGATCCTCGTTCCTCTACCCGACCCCCTCTCCTCCCTGTCCTCATACCAAGTGATGGTTTGTGTCTCTAACTTCCAGTTCCATCCTTTCTAATAAAGGAGCAAAGACTCTATTTCTACCAGGTCCTCAACACTTTTTCTGTTTCTTGCTTCTAAGTTATCTCATTGTCCAGTTCAATGTCTTCTCTTCTTCTAACCTTTTAAACTTCCAGCAAAACCTAACTTTGATTCCTTTATTCTGTTTTCTTAATGCTGTATTACTAGTAATTTTCCATTATCTTACAAATGAAAAACTCTTACTACTTAACTATAAAACTCATTTCATTTTACTGATAGGTAACTTCTACATATTAACTTGTCAGCATGCATTTACACAAGAAAGCCAAAACTTCACCTATTTTACAGTCAATTCTCATTAAGTCCAGGATGTGTGTTGAAAAAATTCTAGTTTAAGTGAGTCACCTTTAAGTAACAGATGTGCTTTTACCTCAAAACACCCATACTTAACATCACGATAACTAATTGGGAAGAAATAGCAACTTTAAGAAACAGCGTGTATTAATTGATTAACAACTTGGTAATGAATCAGGTTTAAATATGGAGTACCCATACTCGCCTACCACCAATGCCTGAGTATCAAGTGGGCAAAAAAATAATTCTTGAGTAAAGAGCAAAGTACATACAGTATTATATAAACTAAATCCACTCATCCACAAAAGTTATTATATACTGTACACAATAAAATAATGTTTATAAACAAAAATCTTCTTTCCTTAACAGAATTATTCAGAGTACTGTATATTATAGTACTCTATAGCAAATCTGTATTCAAATACTGTCCAAATGCAAAATTGGATGCACTATTCTTAAGGGACCTAGAAATAGACTGGGCTGTACACCACTGCAGCCAAATTAGAGCTAAGGCCACCATATTGTTCCCACAACATTCCTTTGTTTTGGAGAAGTGAGAGGGTTCCAGAATACAGCCAGCAATATGGTTGAAAATAAGGTGAAGTAACACTAACTTTCGCCCGTCTGTGTTGAAGGCGTTGTGGGAACTGCGACATTTTGATGTGCACAATAGACTAAAGTGAATTTCCTATCAAGCAACTCTTACCTATGGGCCTTATAGACAGACAGCATATTGAGAGTCAAGATTTACTAACACAGTGGGCTGTGGCAAATTTGGAGGCAGGAACAGGGCCTGGTACAGTATCCCTTTAGCAGTATGGTTGAAAGTTTTATCAGGTAACCCTGAGCTATGATCCATTTGGACATAGACCAATAACGAATCAAGATCTTAGTATTAGACTGGGATACATATACCTTCCTGCCTACTCTGGAACTGCCCAATCACAAACTGAGTTGTACACCATGTGGGTTACGAAAGCTAATCGTGAGACGCCATACAGTTTTCTCTCCCTCAGTCCCTTTTCTCTTTTGCCATGAACAGTGCAAGTATTAGTAGTAGTAGTATTATACAATTATTTCTTTTTAATCGAACTCTGTCATTATTAACATTACCATGTATGTCATTGTTTTTTCTATCTATCTATCTATTGCCAGACGCCTCAATCCCGAACGGGGTGGCCACAAACAAATCTCCTCCATGTCACTCTGTCCCCTGCCATTTCACTACCACGCTCCCAACTCACACCCCCCTCTCCACTCCATCCCTCCATCTCATCCTCGGCCTCCCCCTCCCTTGGTTACTGCCAAACTTTTTGAGTTTGTGGGCTTTCTTATACTATTCCTTTGCCTTGAATGCTTCCTTGTTATGTTACTAAACCTATTATCATCATTATTATTTTTTTATCGTGCCATTAGTGAAGATATTCGTGTTTTGGCAAAAAAAAAAAAAAAAAAAAAAAAAGGCTCAAAGTTATCCGACCTTTAAACTGCTAAAATCAAGTCCAAACACTAAAACGTCATAGTCACTTTGTCTTTAATCGATAGCATGAGACTCCATTGAGTTCAAACTGAAGTATTTTTAAATTCTATTCCATATTTCTGTGGTTAATAATAGGTCAAATAACATTTTATCAGAAGTTAGGTCTGACAGCAGTAGACAATAATTTGCTTCATCACACAGTATCTTTATGAATACTCATAGATAGCACAAGTATGAGGCTATTGGAAGGAAGTACATACATTAAGCTACAACTAAAAAAAAATATCAAGATAACTCTAGCAGTATGAAGATATGACAGTTTAAAGGTCGCAAAACTCTCCGTTTTTCTCTTTTATATATTTTCAGTGGATAGCCCAATATATTACTAAGAGCCTCACTTAACAGTGACTTTTATTTGTAGATCAAAGAGGAGACACAGCAGATAGAAGACAGCCTGAGGAAACCACTGACTCACCACCCACCACCCCCATCCCCACATCCCTTCCAACTACACCCCGCCGCACACTGTCTCGCCGTCCACCCATCCTTCCTCCCAGACGTACCCCTGTCCGTCCTTCTCCAGAAGATTCCACAAGACGCCCATTCCTACCTTTTGGCCGACCTGGAGAGCGTCCTACTCGCCCAACTTTCAAGCCAGAGCCCTCGACCACCACTCCACCTCCTGATATACCAGACATCAATCTAGAATCTGAAACACCATTTGTTTTTCATGACCGTCCACCAACTCGCCCAACTTTCATCCCTCCTCTCCCAGTTACCCCTAGAATCACACCTAGACCTACAACTCCACCTAGAGCAACAATTCCATCAAGACCTACACTTCTATCCACACCTCCCCAGCAACCCTCTCTACCTATTCAATCATTCAGGCCAAAACAAACCACCATTCTCCCAGCTCAAACTTCACGGCCAATTGTCTCAAATGATATCTCAAACCTCCTCCTACAAGATGTGTTTGATCTACCCGAAGGTCAGAACTCACCACCAGTCAGGTTCACAACAGGCCATGGAACTCCAAAGCCTATTAAACCAGTGAAAGTGCCTGCTCTTCCCGAGATTCCAGCTGCTGTGAGAGATCAGCTACCTCTTGCTACGGATCCTGTTTTGGCATCAGGTAAACTGAAGTGTTCACCTTTGAAATTCTTTGAGTGAGTCAGTGATGAATCAGATACAGTAATAAGTAAAATGTAAAGAACTGATTGATAATGTGTGTTTGGATAGAAAAATGAAAAAGGATGTAAGTGACACTGGCAATCATTAGTAACAGGAAATGAGTAGGACATGATGATGTTAGCCATTAGGATGTTAGTGACACTGGTACATTAGCAACAGGAACTGAAGCAGGACATGATGATGTTAACCATTAGGATGTAAGTGACACTGGTACATAGTTAAAGGAACTGGAGCAGGACATGATGATGTTAGCCAAAAGTGTATGGTACTCAGAAAATAAAAATTTAGAAAGACTGATAAACTGAGACTAATACAGATGTAAAAGCAGAGAAACTACCACATGATGAAATGAGAGAGAAGATTGAAAAAAAAAAGAGATAACAACAAGTATGAAAAAGGGGGACTGGCAAAATTATAGGGTTTGTGGCTGTTGGTGAAGCTTTTATGAGGGAGCTACTGGACTGAATGAGATGTATGGAAACAGGAGATGGAAGGGAATGAACCACACACCATGGTGGAGTGAAGTAGTAATGATGGAATGAATGCAGAGACAAGTTAATACAGTGAGTACAGTAGATTTGGAATGATTTACCAAGATGTAATCATGTTTAACACTGAATGAACAGAGAAGTGTAATTAGGCAAAGAGAGACCAGCTGAATATAAACTGATACAGAAAGATGATACAGTAAGAAGGAAAAGCAAAGTATTTGGGAAGATGAAAAATGGCTAAAAAGGGTGTGCTTAGATGTTACCGGTATCATATCTTTTTTTTTTTTTTTTTTTTTTTTTTTTTTTTTTAAAGGAAACGGTCTTGCAGACTTCTGCTTCTGGCCGCTGGTTCCTTCTTCCTTACTTAAAAGAATCATGAAAAGGGTACTGTATAAGTTAGAGAGCTTAAGATGGAAGGCAGTGTGGTAGGCCAAGAAGAAGGTGGACAGAAATGGTAAATTAAAATATGAGATCAAGAGGTATGGAAGCTGCTGAGGATAGGAAACCAAGAGATCAAGTTGGCTAGAATTATCAAAGGAGCAGAACACGACAAGGGTTTGGTACCCCTTTTTGACTTGGTAGTAGACAGACTGATTATCTGACTGGTAATGCAAAATGCATCTATAAAGAATATTATAAAAAAAAATAGGTACAAATGATAATGTCTGCTACATGAAGTCAGGATTTGGGAGGCTTGAATACCGTGTGAATAAGTGTGTGGCCCAATTTACAAGACATGGAGTCAATTAGTTTTCCCCATGTTGTATTTTTTCTTTCCTTGCTTTCTGGATCCTACCTCACCCCAAGTCAGAAAAAAGATGACAAGATGATAATAATTATGCTGAAGGTAAAAGGCAGAAGGGGCACATACAAGGGGGTATAATAACTAACAAGAACAGAATAATGGTGG
The DNA here is from genome assembly GCA_018397915.1 of Birgus latro. Taxonomy (NCBI): domain Eukaryota; kingdom Metazoa; phylum Arthropoda; class Malacostraca; order Decapoda; family Coenobitidae; genus Birgus; species Birgus latro. The sequence goes on from JAGKTI010004429.1 coordinate 21,926, forward strand.
TGGAGCATAACCGTGAAGAAACAAACACACACATTCAAGAAGGGTACTATAATTCTTAGCCACTCCCATATCACCCATTTAGAGGTGTAATAACCCTAAACTAGCCTACCATAGTTTAATAGAGTACATTTATGGTAGATGACCAGCCACTTCTCTTCATGGCAATAAATATTTGGAAAATCTCCAACCACCTCTTGGAGATCAAATCTAAGCAGTACTTGACCTTCACTCCAACTGAAACACTCTAACCATTATATTACCAGGTGCAATATACAGTTTTTTTACTCAAGTAAATGGAGCTGAAAATTATCAATATGAGTTGAAGAGTAGCTATTTCTTTACTACTTACAGCAATCCTACAATCTGAGTATGCTTTGTGTTTAACATCATAATATTTTCCATTACTGTATTATGCAGTCCAGCACAGTACTTATTCCTTTAAAATAACTGTCATTTAAAAAATTGTATCCATATACAGTACTCAACTCTTAATGGCTGTTTTCCACATGCAACTAATACCATTCTTTCTTTTGACAGGATTACTGAAGCTGTCTGGTTGCAACATTTATGGGCGTATGTACATAGTGAAGGATCGTATCCCAGAGCTCTCTGGCAAGTGCAAAGAGTGTCGCTGCACTCCAGTTGGTGTCCAGTGCCTCCCCACCTGTTAGCCTGTCATCGGCAATTCCATTTCTCTACCTGAAACCACTGCTCATTATCAGCAGCCAAAGCTCACAATCAGCAACTATGGCTCATCGTCAACAACCACTGCTCATCTGCGACACCATGGATCAATAGCAATAATTTTATATGAAGCAACATGTAAAAGACTGACCGGCATTTCTTCTCGCGGAATAAAGTGGCTCTGTGCACAAGAGCAATGCTGGAGCTGTGTGGACTGTTCAGAGCTGTGTAGAAATATTTTTGTGGGAAAGGAAGATAGGTTGTTTACAAGAAACTGGTGCACCTTTGGGATCCTCTGGTATACTGTACTTTCCAGCATGTAGTGTAGATACAGTATATTAATATATAATGATAAGTGCCTTACTCTTCCTTTATGAGGTTTCATAATGCAAAGGGTCACAATATGTACAGTGTTTTGTTATTTGTAGGAAACTATTAACTTATTAGAAGTGTATGTAATACTGCAACATACATGTACAACTAAAATTTCTGACTCTGTAAAATGAAAGAATGCATGATGCAAAAACACACTCAAGACTGAATGATCAATCATTTTCACTAAAATTATCAGAAAATTTTGAAAAAAGTTATCCACTATTGTTCTGTGAACATATGCTCAAAAATACAGTACTATATTCATGGGAAATTTTAGTCTTCAAAAGATGAAACTACAATCACAGGGCATTAGAATTATTATAGTTTTCAATGAACTGCACTTTGTGAAATTTACTTTAAATACATTCCCATTATTGTCAATGATGTATTTTACTTCATATCAAATGCAAATTAAAGCAGCACTGTCATAATTATATTGAACACACAATATACTGAACTGAACAGACATCAACCTTTTTATCCTGTACAGTACCAGATTCAGCACTGTACTGTACAAATGTATGTGGGTACATTTATCATAGTAGTATGGTAACTCTCCAAATATAAAATATATGAAGCCAGTGAATACTGTACTGTCCTCAAAACACACAGTGCAGGAATGCTATGTACCTACTGGGTATTTTATACTTTTTTATGAACCACGGAATATACCGTAAGTCTAGTTAATTCACATCTTATCATTACTGTACAGTACATGTAATAAATAACTACTCAAATAAACATAAATTGTTGACTAAATGTTATGATATTATTGACATGAAGACCTGAAACTCATGGATGAATAATATTAAATGACTATTTTTTTTCCAGATGTTATATAATAAGTCAAAAGATATTAACCTTTAATATAGTACCGTAACCCTCTTGGGGAAACATTTTAAATACTGGTATTAATAAAGAGGGATTACACAAAAAAAATTACTATTAGTTAAGCACATGTCTCAGTTACATTACATTATGCTGTGACAAAAAATACCAACAGAAGTCTATCTATCTATTGCCAGACGCCTCAATCCCACACGGGGTGGCCATAAACAAATCGCCTCCATGTCGCTCTGTCTCCCACCATTTCACTACCCCGCTCCCAACTCACATCCCCCTCTCTCATGTACCTCTCCACTCCATCCCTCCATCTCATCCTCGGCCTCCCCCCTCCCCCCTCCCTCTCGCCCCCTCCACCTCACTCACATACACTCATCTCGTCAATCTTTCACTCTCCATCCTCTCCACATGCCCAAACCACCTTAACATGTTTCTCCTAACACTTCCTATCACATCCACAACCACACCACACCGCTCCTTCACTTCCTCATTTGTTAGTCTGTCTCTCCATGTGACTCCACATGCTCCTCTCAAACAACTCATTTCCACTGCTCTCACTCTTGACTTCTGTCCTTCCAACAGGGTCCATGCTTCACTTCCATATGTTAGAGTTGGTATCACAATAGTGTACTGTCATGTAACAACTTTTTCACGGCCATGCTCACCTCCCTGTTTCTTATCACTGCTTTCAACGAACCAGCAACCTTCCTTCCCTGCTGCACCCTTCCAAGCACTTCACCCTCCAAACTTCCATCCTTACTCATCACACTACCCAAGTACTTAAATGCACTCACATCCTCCATATCCTCCCCATCCAATCTCACTGTACATTCACTGACTTCACTTCTCTCGAAGACCATCACTTGACTCTTCCCTACATTCACCTTTAGATTCCGTTTCTTACACACTCTCCCAAACTCATCTACCAAGCCTTGCAGCTCCCCTTCGTCTTCGCACAACAACACAGTATCATCTGCAAACAACAGTACAGGAAGTTTCCAAAAACTGTTCTCTCTCACTAGGGCCGCTCCAACATCCACTGCCCGACCTTGTATCTCTTTTATAACCCCATCCATATACAGAATGAACAACCATGGAGACATGACACATCCTTGTTTCAATCCAACCTTCAAATGGAAAGATTCACTCAGTTTGCCATCCACACTCACTGCAGCCTTAGCACCCTCATACATAGGCTACTCTTCACTGCCTTCAACAACTTCCCATCCACTCCATATATTCTTAATACTTTCCACAATCCTTGTCTATTCACCCTGTCATATGCTTTCTCCAGATCCATGAAGACTGCATACAACTTCTTTCCCTTCTCTAGAAACTTTTCCACAAAGGATCTAAGAATGAATATCTGGTCTACACAACCTCTTCCCTTCCTAAAACCTCCCTGTTCTTCTCCAACTAATTCCTAAGTTATTTCCCTAATTCTGTCAGTAAGTATCCTACCATATAGTTTACCTATTACACTGAGAAGTGTAAAAAAAAAAAAAAAAAATCTTGTCCTTTCAGTATTATCATCGGTCTCACAAGCATAATGCCTGCACCAGAACTCTTAAAATTAACAGGAACGCTTTAAAATAATGGAAAATTATAATCAAATTAATTATAATTAAATGTTGCACAGTCACAGGATTAATGGTAGAACAGAATGAAATCTCATTTTCTAAAAATTACAGGTAATGGTATGAGCAGGATCTAGGAATTACTGAACACTATCAAATAACAAACGAAAATAAGAAATTAAGTGCAGTGCCACAGTGATGCTCATATTATGAACTGCAGGGAGAGTCAGAGTAGCCAGGCATCCAGCTTTAAGATGGACAGTCTAGGCTAATTCTTTAACATATCCTTCATCCACCACACCAACCTGTCATATGTTTAATTGTCCTCCTTTGGAGTCTTACAAAACATTCATTTCTTGCCTTGAATGCTATGGTCATACTCAAGAGCACATTAAACACTGAAATGCAATTAGTTCTCATTGTGATGTAAGTTGTGGCTCAATTCCATCTCAGTTTAATCAGTTCTGGAAGTGAACTGAAATTCCTGTCCAAGGATTGAACAACTGTAATTTACTGGAGTATTAAATTATTTTTACATGAATGGAACAGACCATTAGCTATACTTAATAAGAATCATTCATACAGTATTTAGTAAAAACTTTTCTGAATGTAAAATTAAATCAGTCTGAATCACATGGTTGAAAAGGAGTAAAAGACTGACTGGGAAAAGGTATGAAAGGAGATGACAGGGAGAAGGAGACTAACAATGACGTGAAGACAGAAGGTGCACAATTAGGCTATGTAGGCAAGCATGCTTTATCAAGGGAAAACAGGCCTTTGCTGAGTACTGAGAGAAGTGCCTAGGAGTTCTTTCTCAAGGTGATCATGCAGAGGATCAAGCATCAGAAAACAGCCTTGTATATGCAAAGTCTTCTGTGCTGTGTCTGGTGAGTTGCTGCTGCACACACAGGGGTGACCTTTTTGAGTCTTACTCTGGAACTGTCCACTCTAGGTAAAGTGCCCTTTTTGTAAGAACACTGCCTTGTCAAGGCAAAGAAACTTGTGCATTTTAATGAGCTGTGAAGCAGAACTGATCAGATGGAATAGTAGGCTTGTCCCTTATATAGGATCAGACCAAAAAATACTCCCAATACTAACAATACAAGGTGTGTTCCATGTAAGGGATGAGGCAAAAAATACTCCCTTTACCAACAAATGTGAGCCAGTATATGACAGGTACACCTCAACTCTCCACAAAACCAGTGCTAAGTCCAGTGGCTCCTTAACCCATGCTTCTTTAGTACCAAAGGAATAACTAGCCACAAAAGCAGTGTTTATACAAGCTGAAAAGCAAAGTGTGAACCGGGTAAAATCAGGCCACCTTTTGGAAACTGAACTTGAAATGCAGTGTCTTATCTTTGGCTTGCAAAGCAGGCCTAGTATTCTTGGAAAACTGAGGGCTCTTAAGCAGAACATCAACAGTCAAAGTGAGGTTAGCAGGCTAAGTGAAGCATTCACAGCTGTCTGATGACCCCCCCCAAAAAAAAAGCAACTTGTAAGGTTGATATTCAACACACAGTGTACCTGAACTATTCTTCAGTAAAAATGAGAAGTAAATTTAATGATCGTATGAAGCAATACAGGATGATGACTATTCCAAAGAAGCAGAGCACACAGATGTAGGTAATACTAATCATAATAATAATATTAATAATTATAATAATAACTATAATAATAATAATAACAACAACAATAATAAAGTAACTAGAAAACACTCAGAGATCACATACCTTTGCCAATGCCACTGCCATTATAATGGATCAAGATCCAGATCCGTGGAGATTGGGTCTGGATCCAGATCTGGATCCACTCCAAAATTTAATCAATTCTTTCTTGGACCATGAGCCACCCTTTCACAAAGCTTAACTGAAATTCACTGAAAATTTCTGGAGATATTGTACGGGATACTCCGGAATTTAATTACTTCTTCCTTGGCCCATGGACCAACCTTCCACAAAATTTAATTGAAATTCATTGAGAATTCTGGAGGTATCTTCTGGACAAACAAACAGACAGGCAGACAAACATTGGTTAATACATAACCTCATCTAACTTCACTGACAGAGGTAATAATAATAACAATAATAATAATAATGGCAGGTGGTGGCGACCATCATCCACTCACTTGATGTAGTGCTGCCTACTTCTTCCTTAGCCTTTATCATTCTTTTTCTGTGCCTGCCCTCCTCTCTTCCTATTTCTCCCATCTTTCCTGTCACTTTTTACTGCTTTTCTTTCCTTTACAGGTGCCTTTACATTGAGTGACAAGCCAAAAGGTTTCCTGTAAGCCAAGAAAACACTTATAACGCTGGGGAGGCGGTGGCTTGCAGTCCTAACGGACCCAGGTTCAAATCCTCGCTGGGGCAGGGAACAGTTTGAGGATTTGAATTTCGTTAAATTAAGCTTTACTGATCTACCAGAAGACCCGCCGACATGTCGTAAAATTACCCCCGCTAATACCAATACACAAGTCCTGTATGAGACAGCCCTAGCCTGTATTCAATATGAACGGTGGGTGTTAGCGCCGAAGTGGTGACATGTAGAGGTGTATGGTATGTAGGAGGACTGCTGGGCCTTGATAGCAGGCTATGAAGCCTATGCCTAGAGTCGGACACATAAAAAAAAAAAAAAACATAACCAAACCATACATGCTCCCTACATGTCAACAAGTGGGTTGGTGGAGGGTTAGTGCCCCTCCCTGTAAAACAAACAACTCAAAGTCAAATGGCCACCCCTTACGGGGTTATGGCGTCTGGCAATAGACAGATAGATAGAATAATAATGGAGAGAGTTCTAGAAGGTATGATTGGAGAAAGAGTGAATACTGATGAGATGCAGTTTGAGTTTATTGTAATAACTGAAATGAAACTGAATAAATTAAGCACTGTTCTGGCCGAGATTCGATCTCAGGCCCTCGCGCTTGAATCGCGCGCACGTTACCACTGAGCCAAAGAGATGCTCCCCACTTTGCCTCTGGACAATGTGGGCTTTTATACACCCCATTACATCACTATTTTCTCCCCCTAGTGATTAATTTGGTCAGTTTCGCTCTCCCACATGGTAGTGTAGAATTGGAGGCCGCCACCGGGATGTAAGGCTGTCAACACGACATATGACCCTCATGGCCCTTACCTCACATCCCACACCACTGCCGACCAATGTAATAACTAAAATGAAACTGAATAAATTCACCATTGTTCTGGCCGAGATTCGATCTCAGGCTCCTGCGCATGAATCGCGTGCATGTTACCTCTGAGCCAAAGAGAGGATCCCCACTTTGCCTCTGGGCAATGCGGGCTTTTATACACCCCATTACATCATGACAGGCATAGGGACCACTGATGCCATATTCACTGTTCGACAGCTTCAGGAAAAATATATAGGAAAGAAGAGGGAACTGTACTTTCTTTATGCTGATTTTGAGAAGGCCTCTGACAGAGGTCCTAGAGAGGTGATGAAGTGGGCAATGAGAAAGCTTGGAATCATGGTTTTGGCCATGTATGTGGGTTCTTGCACCCAGGTAAGGGTGAATGGAGATTTGAGTGATGAGTTTTCTGTGAATGTTGGTGTGCATCATTAAGCCCCTTGTTGTTTATGTTATATGCTGATGATTTGGTGGTGACTGCAGAGAATGAAAGGGAGGCGAAGGAAAGATTTAGTAAGAAGAGATATGATTTGGGGCACGAGGGATTAAGAGTAAATGCAGATAAAACAAAAGTGATGGTATCTAGGGCTGGTGGAGATACTGTCAAAGAAGAGGGAGAGTGGCCATGTGCGATTTGCCACAAGGGCACGGGAAGTAATTCCAACGTGTGCAGTGTTTGTGATAAGTGGGTGCATAAGTGATATAGTGCTATTAGAGGTAGACTGTGAGATAATGCTGATTCCATGTGTGTGGTATCTCAGGGAGAACATGTGGAGATTGTCAGGTGTGGAAGGACTGAACTTGCTGGTGAGTCTCTTGAGTGTGTGGAAGAGTTTTGTTATTTGGGAGACATGTTATGTGCTGGAGGTGGGGCTGGAGCTAGCTCTATGGCTAGAGTGAGGAGTAGTTGGAAGAAGTTCAGGGAGCTGTTGCCTCTCCTGACAGTGGGAGAGCTCTCCCTATGTACTAGGGGATATTTGTACCGTATGCTGCATGTGTTAGGAGTGTAATGCTGTATGGTAGTGAGACGTGGGCAATGAAGGAAGAGGATATTCGCAGGCTCAAACATACAGAAATGACAATGATTAGGTGGATGTGCAGTATGTCCCTGGATGTGACGCCTGGGGGGGCTAGGTTTACGATGGAAGAGTTGAGAGATAGGATGGGACTGGAGTGTATTGGTGTGATGAGGAGGGGTAGACTGAGATGGTCTGGGTATGTGGAGAGGATGGGGGACAATAACTGGGAGCAGAAAGTGAGAAGGGTTAACGTGGGGGGTGGGGTTGCGAGAGGAAGACTGAAAAAGACCTGGGACAAGGTTGCTGAATGTAGCCTCAGGGATACAGGACTAAATTGGGAAGATGCCAGAGATCGAGCAGCATGGATAGATGCCATTGGTGACCAAGGCCAACGCATGCATGCATGCTTGAGCCTTCAAAACGAAACAAAACAAACATAGGAGGCTCCATTACTGTACTTCGTTCTCCAGGTATCTTAGACTTAATATGAAGCATTTTAATCTACTCACCGAATGCTATTTTGCTGACCTGATTAATTATGTATGACAGTGTTGCAGTGATTCCAAATTTCCTACAGGAATCATCAACCATCATGATACGAAGCAAAGTTTGGAATCAAGTTTCACCATGAAAACTAGCCTACAAGAGGGGTGCATGCAACCCTATTAGCTATGTATGTACTACTGAGCGCAAACTACTGGTGGTTTGCGCGAGGGTGACTATAGGACATAATTTTTTCGTGATGTTTATGGCTTTAATTTATCGCCCTGTCAAACACCAAATCATCGGCTTTTTTTTCTTTTTCTTTTTTGGCTTCTGCCCATTTAATGAAAGCATATGAAACTCAATTCACCAACCTTAATATGCTGTCATTTTCATACACCTCTCTCTGTGGTCCAGTCACTGGCTACGCGTCGTTTTATGATAGGTATTTAACTTAAAGGGCTGCGGATCTTTAAATCGTTACCTCGCGGTGCAACGAAATACCGAATCGGAAGTCATTTACCAAATCGGCACTTTTAATCAGAAAATATAATTTTTATCAACATATTGGTTCATACGCACCTAATTATGTGAAATCCGGCCAAAAAAAAATTTGAATTTAACCATTAATTAAAAAGAAAAGATTCAGAGCGAAAACGAGCTAAAGTTAGCATATGTATTCCGCCTTTAGATAGCCAACTCTCCTTGAGACTTTTTTTTTTTTGCATAAATATTGATTTAAAATGCAAACAAATGTATTGGCGTGCATATTTTAACCTATTTACCAATATTTTGGTAAGCGGCACCGACTAGTGTTTGGGAGGCCCGTCTCAGGCCTCGGATTCCCCACAGCTAGGAAAAGCAACCACTGCTGTACTTGTGCACCGTCACCGGTACGTAATGCTGAATCCTCGACCAGTCAGCCTTCGCATTACGATCCCAGATCCTCGACCAGTCAGCCTTCGCATTACGATCCCAGCCGGCACGACACCAGTCTACGGGACGTCATAGGGGATATCTACTCAGCAGTACAAGACCTAACCCGGAGACTCCAGCGAGTGGAGCAGCGTCTGCAGTAACAGGAGGACTACCTTGTGAAGTTTAATATGGAAAGCGGGGCTTTAGCGGCTGCGTGCGACGCAAAGATTCTGCTCCTTCAGGTCATGCCGGCGGAGAGGAGCCTGCGGGTGCAAAGCCGGACGCAGGGAAGGCTCGTGCATGGGGACAACTAGGGCAGCTTCCGGTGCCAAAGTTGAGGGCCAGTTGACGTGCGCAAAGACCTAGGACAACTTAGGGCTAGGCTGGAGCGCTTAATGCAAGGTGGGGAGAAGTTTAGCGAGGGGGTGGGGCAGTTACTGAAGACATTGAAGTTCATCTCATGGTTAAATGCCAGAGTTTATCCCACACACCAAGAAATAGCCCAGTGGTCGCATTGCGGCTATAAATATAGCAAAAAAACACACCCCGCAAAGCTTCAAAGTTTTGACTGGAAAATTACGGATAATTACCAAAATATCGGTAAATAAGTTGAAATATGCCTTTCAAGACATTTATTTCCATTTTAAATCAATATTCCTGCAATACTAATGTCTATCAAGGCGAGTTGGCAATCTCCGCTCACTTTAGCACGTTTTCGCTCTGAATTCTTTTTTAAATTAATAAAAACATGATTTTTTTTACTTATGTTCAGATAATTATGAACCTATATAGTGATCAAAATTATAATATTTTTCCAATTAAAAGTGCCGATTCGGAAGGAAAATCGTCACATGGCATTGTTTACATATAACTTCCCGCTTTCTGTTATTCATTTTCTACGGACTTTCAACCAGAGACTTTTAAAAACCTATGCAATTAACATTCCTATGAAAGGGAAGCAATAGTTCACAGATTATCCTGCACAGTCAGATTAGAAGTACAATTATTTTTGTGGGTAAAATATGTCGTTTTGATGGCATTTTACCATGATAAATGAGATGATGTGTTGCCGAGATGGAATACTGCCGATAGCGAATGTAAACACGTGAACTTATTAATTTGCAAAGTTGAGCGTTTGTGGTTTTAATACTACAATGGCCGGAGCTCAGAGAAGAAAGCGACGTCATGAGGGTGACACACACCTTAGGAAAAAGTGGAGAACGAAAAGACGAACGAAGGATTTAGATCAGGTATGGTGTAAATGTACAAGATGCTAGGGTCACCTCGGTTGTTGGTCTAAGGATCAAGCCTAGTAGGTAATTGTTTAATCTTCGTCCATGACTTGTCTATATCAGGAGGAGATGATATAGATTCATTTTGGATGGATTAATTATCAACCATACCATCTTGAAAAAGAGGAGTAAGTCCACAGTACCAAACCCAGCCTAAATTAACATTCTAGCAAACCTAGCGCTTAATGTAACTCTGAAGGCCATTATTTTGTATAATGTAACTCCATAGAATAAGCAGTATTACTTTTTCTATTTTTAAGGTGCCTAGATAATCAAAGGATAATTTACAGACCTAGAGCAGTGTCAGCTGGTCAGAAATTAACTAATGTTGGATGTTTCATCAGTCACTTTTTTGGGGGAGAGGGAATGTAATAACTGAAATGAAACTTATCAAATTAATCGCTGGTCTGGTTGAGATTCAGTCTTGGGTCCTTGCACTTCAAACGCACGGAAGTTACTATTTAGCAAAAAAGAGGATCACTGTTTTGCCTCTGGACAACGCAGGCTATTATAGACCCCATTATACCACTCATTTCTCCCCTTGGTGATTAATTTGGTGAGTTTCAAACACAGAGTAAGCTAGCATTGGAGGCTACTATTGGGGACGCTGCGGACCACACTGAATAGCTCATCCCCAGGATGTATGGACTAGGCTGCTGTCAGCTAACCAACAATATCATTGTCCTCCATGCCCAGCCTCACGTTCCACACCGCTGCCAACCAATGTAACGACGAAAATGAAGCTCAACAGATTAATCACTGGTATAGCAGAGATTCAAACTCAGGCCTTTGCACTTCAAACGCGTGCATGTTACCACTAAGCCAAAGAAAGGATCCCCGCTTTGCCTCTAGGCAACACGGGCTTTTATAGACCCCATTACAGGAAGGGAATGTAAAACTCATTCCCAGATATTGAACATTTTTTGACAAAGATTTAGTTTCATGTTATTCATTTATGACACCCTAATATTACAGAAATACAGTAATGAATACAGGTATGATACCATAGTTAGAACCAACAGATAGCTAATACCAGTACAGTACCTTCATGACTAGGTTAGGTCCCATTTGGCTTGGGTTACGGTACATGTAAAGTTGATGGTTTTATAATAACTTCAGAATTATACAACTCCTTGACTTTAAATATAATACTTTGATATTCACTTTATATTTTGTCAAGAGAAAAATTTATGTTCATTAAAGGAATGGAAGCTTTCTTAGATTTTCAGGTAAACATACAATTTAAGCAGCATGAGCACCTTACAAGATCAGTTCTTCTTCCTGATAATCGTTCATATTTTTCTTGTTATTTTTGGGGTGGTAAATGAAAGTTTCATATTAAATTTCTTTCCCTATTGTTTTTAGCAATGTTCCTTCCATTGTATCAACTGTTTCTTGAGTGTAATGGCAGACACTTCCAATATACATCCTTGTCACCTTTTAGTACCTCTTCATAACCTTACATTTTTACCTAACTTAACCAAGATTCGAATAAGTTTTAACAAGACTTCTATTACAAACGTCATTGAGGCATAAAGAACATGTTGATAACAAGAAGGGGAAAAACGCTAGTATAAAACAATTGTTTATCACCTTGAGAAGAGTCAGAAAAATGCAGAAAATAAACAGCAAATGAAATGGTAAGGTCCTTCTGCTTGAAGTAAAACATACATTTATTGATTTTCATTTTACCTTCTCTTGACTGTTTTTTTTTTTAGAGTATTTTACTGGTTACAGATTGATGAGGATCTAAAAGAGGAAAATGCTGCCAAGCTCTTACACCAAGAAGTAGATGAGGACAAGCCAGGAGGGGGGCAGCACTACTGTCTTCATTGCGCGTTAGTATAAAGTATCTTGGTGCAGAGAAAGCTGCTGCATGCTTTCCTTATGTAGTATCCAGATGTATTTTTTACTAATAATTTTCAATTATTATTATTATTTTTTTTTTATTGTGTAGCTACACTGTTATACCCAAGATGGAAGATACTGTACCGTTAAAGAAATTAGTGTCATTCTGAAGTTGAGTAAATATTGTACTATTGCGGCCAGGAGTTTGTCACCACCCTCCTCTGGCCAACCCGGAGATGTGGCACCGTCGCACTCGTGGATGTACAAGTTGCCTGCTAGAAATTGTTGTTGATAATTTTTTTTTTTTTTTTTTTTAATGCAAGGAAGAAGGAACCAAAGGCCACAGGCCTGCATACTGTTCCTTCCAAGAAAAAGTGTTAATATTGTCTTACTTTAACTGGTTAAGGATATATCCAAGCTAAATGTATGACTCTGATGTATCAAGGGATGAGTAATGTGATATTAAGAATCGGCATTGTGTCGTATATGCCACTGAAACATGCACCTCATTAAAGGGAACTGCAGACTGCTCCATCTTCTCTATTTCCCCTAGATGTGAACCCCGGAACATGGCGCATTGGCTTGATTCGATGCATCCACATAGTGTCACATGCAAGAGGAATCTGCCAGCTGATTATTGTTACTGTCATTACCCTAGTGGTTCTTCGCAAGAACATGATAGACATTATATGGCAGATGGACTTGTAGTGTGTATTATTATATCCCTAACCGATATTAGGCACGGATCCATGCAAATTAAGAAAGCGACGTAGGGATACAGCTGGTTTATAAGTATTCTAGCTTCAAGAACATAACTCAATGACTCAAACCAATTAAGTAAAGCTCCATATACCCGGGATATCTAATTTTATGGCCTTTGACTCTGACACATGATCTGTTATCAGTGTTATCATGGGATAATATGATCACCCATGATATAGTGTGTGTGTATGTGTGTGTGCATTGCATAACTGAATAGCTTGTTTGATCTGGGAAACCGAAACTCTGCGGCCCAACCGAGGTTATGATAGGGGTCCAGCATTAACTACAACTCATTCTGCGATAGCCATCGATATGAATTCGACTCAGCAGAGGGTAACACTACGTGCGCAAATGGTAGGGATGAGAGATGCAGGCGCCTCTGTGTCCGCAATATCACAACAGCTGGGTGTATGCTGATCTACTGTCCAGAAGTGGTTGCAGATGTGGGATGAAACCGGAAATCTACTGGACCTGCCAAGATGTGGAGGACCACAAAAAACAACTGCGGACGAAGACAGACGGATCGTAGAAGAGATACAACGGACTCCCATCACCAATACAGTTATCGTTCGTGACCAGCTTCACCTTAGTGTGTCTGCTCGCACTGTTCGACGGAGATTGCACGAGTCCGGCTACCATCATAGGGTTCCTGCACAGAAGGAAAGATTGGAGGAGAGGCATCGAGACAGCAGACTACGATTTGCCCAGCGCTACATCCAAGAAGATCTGTCATTCTGGGGCAGGGTAATCTTTTCTGATGAGAAGACTTTCCACAGCACCACCCATGGTCATCTACGGTGCTGCCAAATGAACGGCACACGATATTCTAGACAGAATATCTACTAGGTAGCAAGAAGTGGGCATGTCACCTGCAATGTATGGGGCTGGATGCACCTCCACGGTATAGGAGAACTGGCAGAGATAGAAGGGAGATTTACCGCCAATCAGTATATGGAGATATTGGAAGAGGTGATGCTGCCGTCAGTTCGGGCAATGGCTTTGCCGTATCCTGAATGGATTGTGTTTATGTATGTAAGAATAAATCACCCCAACGTCATGTACTGAAACCGTTTGTTGATTAGTGGTATATAAATAAATGCTGGAAACTATATAATATCCTGGTAATTGTGTATAATATATAATTGTCTTTGTGTATATCCATAGGTGTTTGTGTGTTTGATTAATAATAGTGTCATCTTTCAAAATTATGTATCATACGGTAAGAAACACCTGTGGCTGTGGAGGTAGCATAACCCCCACTTAAACAGGTAAAGCCCCTTGTAGTTGCATGCCTTAATGACCCTCGTTCGATCGAGAGGCATAAATTAGGTTAAGGATACCAATAAAACATACGAGGCAAATGCTAATAGATGTGTAAGTTTGTTTCTAATAATTACCTCTGCAAAAGCACTATCCATTCCTAAACACTTTTCCATAATTGTATAGGACAACTGTCCAGTCCATACTGCTAGAATCAGCAGACAGTGGTTTGCTGATCAGCGTGACATAGAGTTGCTGGACTGGCCTAGTAGGGGTGCTGATCTCAATTCTATTGAGCATATCTGGGGGAAAGTTGTAAATGCGTGGGAACCTGGACACGAGAGAACTTCACAGGAGCTGCTACACCATACCAAGGCCGAATGGGAAACGTTCCATCAAAATCAAGACGTAATATATCGTGTCGTTGCATCAGTGCCAAACAGACTTAGAGAAGTCATTGACAATGAAGGGGGGTGCATCCATTACTAACCTTGTGCTTCAGTGTATGTATAAGGCATTATCATAATGAACAGCAGGTGCTTATTGGGTAACGGGAGGTTTATGCAAGTTTTATAGCAATGACAATCATGGAGCTGTGCACGTTGCAGGTCACTACGCTATCTGGTTAGTCCACGTGGCATCACAGTGTGTTGCTTATATTCTGTTATTATGACTTTGATGCAGTGATTATCCCCATTTCTGCTTGCTGTAGTAAGTGCGTAATAATTAAGCACTTTAGTATGTTTCCTTTGAACTGCTTTATTATTGTATGGAGTAAGTGTATAGTATTTATGCATCATTCTAATGTAATATCTATTTATTTCCAATTGCTTTCTTATTTTATGTAGTATGTGTATAGTATTTATGCATGATTCCAATAACTTTATCTTGAATTGCTCTATGATTTTGTGAATTGTATGGTATTTATGCACCTTTCCAATACATGTTTATTTTGAAATTCCGTACTATATCCTCGATTTGCATTCTATGGGTTAGTTGTCAATATGGGTATCATCTATATTTCATATTATCGATTAATGTATAACTCACTCATCACAGTATAGGGAGATATACGAGTGTTTTTGTGTGTTTTGGCGTGGACCTACGCAGATTATGTATTAACTCCATCACCCACTGCCATGGCTAATGTCTATCATTCGTTAGTTAGTAAAAACTTCTGGTGATTGGAGTTTTCACCATATCTCAGTTGCCCATTCTATCTAATTCATGACATAGTCAAACAGATGTATTGGTGTATGTAGGGGATGGACACCTGCCAACTCACACATCCCCATATTTGCTCCTGTTGCCTGTCACTGTATTGTATCTACCGAAGTTAACACCCTGTTTCAGTGGTTCACGTTACTGAGACACCAATGAATATAGGCAGTATGAAGTTTTCTTTGCTATGGTGTGTATTTTTTTATGGTATGCGAAGTAATACCATTTCTAATTACCGTATTCTCTATTGTTCTTTGTCACATCCGAACGCATATAACCATTATCATAGACACATGTAGGACATTAAAGACCAAGATGTTTTCAACAACAATTTCTAGTAGGCAATTCGTACATCCACGGGTGCGACGGTGCCACATCTCCGGGTTGGCCAGAGGAGGGTGGCGACGAACTCCTGGCCGCAATAGTACATAAATATTGTCTTTGTATGCAGCATGTGTTAGGAGTGTGATGCTGTTTGGTAGTGAGACCTGGGCAGTAAAGGAAGAGGATATTTGCAGGTTTAAACGTACAGAAGTGACAATGATTAGGTGGGTGTGCGGTGCATCCCCGCGTGCAAGGCCTGGGGGGGGCTGGGTTTACGATGGAAGAGTTGAGAGGTAGGATGGGACTGGAGTGTATTGGTGTTGTGATGAGGAGATGTAGGCTGAGGTGGTTTGGACACGTGGAGAGGATGGGGGATGATAATTGGGTACAGAGGGTGAGAGGTGTTAATATTGGGGGAGGGGTAGACCGAGAAAGACATGGGACGAGGTCATTAAGTGTGACTTAAGGGTTAAGGGACTGAACAGGGAGGCTGCCAGGGATCGAGCAGCGTGGAGAGCTGCCATTAGGTGACCAAGGCCGACGCATGCAAGCATGTTGGAGCCTTCAAAAACGAAACGAAACGATGGCCAAAAAGGCAAACTATCTTAGACAAAAATTAGTTAATGTAAAATTTTATGCTGGGTGGTAACCATATAACCAAATTTTGGCACCTGGTGATTTAGTGGGTAATTACGGCGCTCCAATCAGACTGAGCTGGTGAAGGTTTATATCCAAGGGGTGGTTGGGGTTTATTGCTCATGTAATTCCACCCAGGGATGAGTGAGGCTGGTCACTCTCATCTTAAATATCAGGACCAACTTGCCTAGCCCTGGGCTTCTATGCTTCTCATGGGGCAACGTTGGATTGGATGATGGATGAATGGATGGAAGATTTTTTTTTCCCAGTAGTATTTAATACTCATTGAACAAAGCTAGGGAGATACTAAATTTGCTGACTGTAAAGTACTAAGTATCTTTAATAATCATACAGTACTGTAGTAAGTACTGTTGTACAGTGCTTTTGCTGCACTGTGTGTAATATACAAGCAGAAAGCTGTTTGTATGCTCATGTAAAGAAAAATGCCCATGATATTAGGCAAATTACCTACATTGAGAGAAAATGCCATATTGGTAAAATAAGCAGAATGTCAACAGTTGAGGATAGTGTACGACCATTTTTTTGGTTCATTGTTAGGATATTTTGTGTATTGCCCTACTCAATACAGAATTTTTACAATTGTACTGTACTTAGAACAGTACTTTAGTATCACAGTAGGTTCAAGTATAATCAGCTGACCATGTATTTCAACTAAAACTTTACACAGTAGTAGATCTGTATACCTGTAGCCTGATGCCTCAGTCCTGTATGGGTTGGTCACAACAAATTTCCTCCATGTCACCCTGTCCCTCACCATTTTGATGCCTTTCCCCTAGCTCACACCCCCCTCCCTCATATACCTCTCCACTCCCTCCCTTCATCTCATCCTCAGTCTCACCTCCCTCTCCCCCCTTCTACCTCACTCACATACACTCTCCTTAATAGTTTCTCACTCTTCATCCTCTCCACATGGTCAAACCACCTCAGTGAATTTCTCCTAACCCTTTCCATCATTAACACATCACACTGCTCCTTCACATCCCCAGTCAGTTTCTCTCTTCATGTAAATCCACATACTTCTGTCAAATAACTCATTTTCACTGCTCACACTCTTGACTTGTATCCTTCCAACAAGGTCCGAGCTTCAGTTCCATGTGTTAGAGATGGTATTGCAATACTGTCATGCAGCGACTTTTTTACTTCCATGCTCACTTCTATATTTCTTATCATGGCTTCAAAGAACCAGCAACCTTTCTTCCCTGTTGTACCCTTTAAAGCACTTCATCCTCTAAACTTCCATCCATACTCATCACACTACCCAAGTACTTAAATGCACTCACATTTTTCATTTCCTCATTTTCCAGCCTCACTGTCCATTGTGACTTCATCTTTCTCAAAGTAGTAGATATGGTATCTTGAAATGGTCGTACCTCTTTAGGCAAGTTCTTTGTCTCCTTATCACACCTTTTATTGATTGTGCTTCCTCTGGTGCCTTCCTACAGCCGTTATTTCATCAGCCAAGAGGCACTCAAAGGCCACTTTCGCACCAAGGTCCACAAGCGGCGCCTTAAGGCTCTGGAAATGGAACCCTATACGATAGAAGAGGCAGAACGAGCAGGAGGACTTGGCAGTTATATCCCTCCCAAGAAACGGAAGATGGTAACCCAGCCGATGGATGATGGAACCTTCAACCCGGAGCTTGAGGATATGGATATGAAGTAATTTTTAGATGCTGAAGGCTGAATTTGTTAGTGAATATATTACATTTGAGGGATGTTGCAGTTTATTATTCCACCCAAAGTAGGCATGTTTACAGTACAACTTGTAGACTTAATAACTGAACTGCTTTTGATGCAAGAGTGACAATTGCAATGTTAATACAGTACAGTACGGTGATGATGGCTCTGAGACAGACAGACAGACACGGACAGAAAGAGGGAGTCAGAAATGTGAGGGGGACGAAATGGAACAAAACAGAAAGTACTATACATTAGTAAGAAGCCCTCCTATACTTCTCATGGGGCAACACAGAATTAGATGATGATGATTAATGACAACTGAATAACAATAATATATACAGAATGAGAATACCACAGCTTTGGCTTGTGATGGTTCATTCTTAAAAACTAGGGGTCATTGACTTATTGTACTGTATAATGGTGCTGAATGATAAAACTAGTGCATCTCTTAGAGTAAGCTGAAAGTGAACATTAACTCTCATCATTATTAAAATTCTCCCCTAAGATGGATATCATGATCTGACAGGAGAAAACACAAAATGGAACTTAACATTACATTGAAAGGCTTAATAGAGACTCTTTGTTACCCCTTCAGTATGAGGGGGTCTTAATCTTCATGAATTTGTTTGGTGGTAGCAACAACAAAATATTACAGAAAGACAGTGGATTCTTATACATATAGAAAAAGTAAATATAGTATGCTATATGCAGAACACATCAGTAGTAGTAACTATAGCCCCAGGTTCAACTAAAGTGAGAGCCCAGTGGACTCCAGGGTGTAGTTGCCCTCTTCCTGCAGTCAACCATCCTCCTTTTCTAGTGAGGGTAAGGAAGGAGTTGAGGGACATTTGTATCATCGGGCTGCTCCACCTCTTGATTAGATTAGTACCACCTTGTGAAGGTTTCCCTCTACAGCACCAGAAAACATGAAGAACAGTTTAACAATCCCTATAAAAGTGCACGTGTTGCTATGTGACTGGGTGGATGGTGTTACTGTGTCTGTGATATAAGTTCACGTACTTCACTGCGATTCTGATTAATGCATAGCACCATCAGATACTGCATATACAGTACTGTCCTCACTAAATCATTTTCTCAACACTGATAAATCATCTTTCTGCACTGATGTGATTTTCCTTATTCAGTCATTCATTCATTCATCATCTAATCCAGTGTTGCCCCATAAGAAGCATAGGTGCCTGGGACTAGGCAAGTTGGTCCTGATATTTAAGATGAGAGTGACCAGCCTCACTCATCCCTGAGTGGCATTATGTGAGCATAAACCCGAACCACCCCTTGGATATAAACCTGCACTGGCTCAATCTGACTGGAGTGCCCTAATTACCCACTAAATCACCAGGTGCCATCTATCTATCTATCTATTGCCAGATGCCACAATCCCATAAGGGGTGGCCATTTGACTTTGAGTATTTGTTTTACAGGGAGGGACACTAACCCTTCACCAACCCACTTGCTGATACATAGGGAGCACGTATGGTTTGGTTATATGGTTACCACCCAGCGTTGTAAAGGGTTTCTTAGCTTACAGGAAACCATTTGGCTTGTCACTCAATGTAAAGCCACCTGTAAAGGAAAGAAACACAATAAGAAGTGACAGGAAAGATGGGAGAAATAGGAAGAGAGGAGGGCAGGCACAAAAAGAATGATAAAGGCTAAGGAAGAAGTAGGCAGCACTACATCAAGTGAGTGGATGATGGTTGTGCCATAATTTGGTTAAATGGTTACCACCCAGCATAATAAATGGTTTCCTAGTGTACAAGAAACCATTTGCCTTGTCACACGGTGTAGAGTCACCCGTAGACACAAAGAAGAGGAAAGGATGAAGGAAAGAAATGCAGAGGAGGAGGAAGGAAGGAAGAGAGGAAAGGGCAGGCACCCAAAACCAGCTTTTTCATATACTGCTTAATAACTTGACAACTATATTATTGCCTCTGGAGTCATCAGTTTTTCTCCATTTTCTTCCCCAGTTAACTACTGCTGATTTTCAAAATTCATTTGAGCATTTGTCTTTTTTGCATATATTTTCCCTTTTACTGATCTAGCATGTGGCCTTGTATTTCTCTTCTTGCTCTTTGTTTTATAATACTGTCTTACACTGACTTGTAAATGGGAGATGATTCAGTTTGTAAGTTTTACACATCAGTTATTTAGATGTAATTGATTGTTAGTTTCTGTATATCTTCATTTTCTACCATGTATTCATGGAACTATATCTTTATTGCTGCTTGAAGTTTGTGTGCTCAGCAGATACTCCTTCCTTAGCTGTGAATGATGAGTTACAGTGATTTATCAGATATTCACCAGCATTCCTGCCATCACAACTGTCAATTACTGTTAAAACTGGCTGTTCTTTGACATGACACCAGGTATGACTTCCCTCCAGGAGGAAGCCTACAATTCTGGGTGCATGAACAGAATCCAAATTAGGTGAATGCTGAGTATGTAAGCTTTCAGTGGTATCCTGTTCCCTCATTCCACTTGCTCTGATTCCCGCTTCATCTATGCAGAGAGAGTTAGCTTCAGATTCAGTTTCCTTAAAAGTACAGGATGAAATCACTGCTTGAGACTGTCTGAAAATGAATATACAATATTTCCTTACCCCTTCAGTACAGTGATGCTGCCATTATTTATCCTAGCTCATGTCAGATGATTTTATTTGGCAAAGGGTTAGTGGAATTGTGTCTAATCCCAACACTACAGGATACAGTACCTCTCTTCTTCAGATGAATAAGAATCATGTGGCAGTAGCAAGAATAATATAAAAAGAGACTACATCACAGTCAGAGGGTTATTTTCAAATCATATAAATACACTATCATATCACTGACGTGGCTTTTCGCACAAGCCCCTCCTTTTTGTTAGACTGTAGTAACTCTAACCAAAGTCATACCTGTTATACCAGTCAGGAAGTACTGAGGGAGAAATGAGATTAGAGTGCTGGTAAGAGGAAGAGTTTATCAAGAGAGTGATCATACTTCGTGCACTGTGCAATACTGTTCAGGTTTTACCACAGCACTAGGTTTATTCTATGAGCCACTGGGAAAATACAGTATATGCAATATATGATAAATTAATGGTGTTCATATAATATCAGAGCAGACACACTTCTCTGCTCTGAGGTGTAGCAGAAAATCAAAATTTGTTAAGTAGGTGGGGGTGCCCACCATCCACTCACTCAGTGTAATGTTTCCTTATGGTCTCTACACTGATTGACAAGCCAATTGGTTTCTTGTACCCAGGAAATCAGTTACTATGCTGGGTGGTAACCATATAACCAGGGTTTTTGACCAGGTTAAGTGTCCCCCAGATTCCTCTATATAAAATCACTAAAATATGGCAAACGTTTCAGAGAGCCTCGGAGGGCCCAATACTTGCCCAAAGCCCCAACCAAATGGGCAGATTCGCATGGCCATGTGGAATGTGAGAGGTGTGAATGAGGATAGGAAGAGGGTGAAAGTGGTGAATGTGTTCAAGAGTGCAAGATATGCCATGATGGCATTGTGTAAAAGAAAGATGAAAGGGTGTGAAGTGGAGGAGGCGAGGGTGTAAGGTGGGTAACGCTGGGCATGAATGGGTGAAGAGGATGCAAGGAAGGAGTTGCTTTGTTGATGAATCAAGTGTGGAAGAGTGAAATGAAAGACTTCAAATGTGTCAGCTTGAGATGTATGTATTTCAAGTTCAAGTCTGGGAAGGTAAATGTGGCAGTGATTGTAATGTATGCACTGTATGATGACAGGAGTGAGACAGGGAGAGATAGGTTTTGGGATGAGCTGGATGAAGTAGTAGGAGAAATGGCCAGGATTTATAAAGTGTTTGTAATGGATGACATGAATGCGAGAGTAGGCACTGGTCCTGTGAATGATATAATGGGTAGTAATGGGGTACCAGAAGAGAATGATAATGGGAAGCGACTGAAGGGCATGTGTCAGGAAAGGAGACTGAATTTGTAATTCTTATTTCAAACACAAAGATGCACATAAATTTACATGGTATATTGGGAATTGTGACTGTGTTGAAAGGACCCTGACTGATTATATGCTTGTAAAATAATCGATGCTGGGTAGTGTTGCTGATACGAGGGAAGTGAGAGAATGATCTGGAGGTTTGTCAGATCATATGATTGTGGTATGCAAGATCAAGCTGAGGAGTGAGGTGGACCAAGAGTGAAAGAGGAGCAGTCAGGGAGCGAGACTGAAAGTCGAGACGCTGAGGATCAAAGAAATGGCAGATGAATACAGGGCCAAAGTGGGGGAGGAGTTAGAATTAGTGAATTGGGATGAAATGGATCTGGACAACCTGTGGAATACAGTAGAGGCTGCTTAGTTAGGAATGCAAAAGTGGCGTGTGGTGTGGCAAGAGTAACAACAAAGAAGAAGGGTACAGCATTGTGGGATGAAGAGGTTAAGACAGCTGTGGAGGAAAAGAGGAAGAAGTGGTTAGAGTGGATACAGGACAGGGACTCATGAAATAAGAACTGAATCTACTGACAGCAAAAAGCACGTAAAGAGACTAGTGAAGAGGAACAAGGAGGAGGTAAATAATGATCTAGGAAGAAAAATGAATGCAAATTACTCTGAAAATGGGAAGTTATTCTGGAAAGAGGTGCAGAAATGTAAAAGTGATGGAGATATGTAAGAAGGCATGGATGAGTGAAACTGTGCCAGTAGAGTGGAGAAAGGCAGTGATTGTACCCCTGTACAAAAATAAAGGTAAGAGAAGTGAGTGCTAGAATGATCGTGGCATAAATCTATTGAGTGTTGTACGGAAGGTACATGGAAGACTTATTATACAGAAGTTAAGTGAGACATCAGAAATCCTAGTGAGTGATGAACAGGGTGGCTTTAGGAGTGGCAGCGGATGTGTGGATCAAATATTTGCAGTGAGATAGATAGTGAAGAAGGCATGTGCGAAAAACTATAAGGTGTTTATGGCATTCATGGATGTGGAAAACGCATATGGCAAAGTAAACAGAGAAGGACTGTGGAAGGTTTTGCGCAAGTACGGTGTAGATGGTAAGCTGCTAGGTGCCATCAAGAGTTTTTATGATGGTAGTGAGGCATGTGTAAAGGTAACTGGGCATCTAAGTGAATGATTCACGATCAATATAGGCGTGTGACAAAGTTGCATGATGTCCCCATGGTTGTTCGATATACAGTATATATAATATATATATATATATATGGATGGGGTGATGAGAGAAGTAAAAACACAAGTAATGGATAAAGGGATGGTGCTGGTAATGAATGGTGATGGATGGAATATCTCAAATTTGTTGTATGCTGATGATGCAATGCTACTTGCAAATACTGGAAAGAGCTTGGTAGGCTACTGCAGAGTTTTGTAGAAGTCTGTGAGTGCCGTGCCTTGAAAGTAAATGCAGAAAAGAGTAAAGGGATGGTTACTGAGAGAGAAGGTGACTCCCAGTGTGATGTTACATTGAATGGAAAGAGATTGGAAGTAGTGAGAGAGTTCAGATACCTGGGTACAGTGATAGAAAAGAGAGGAGAATGTGCAGAAGTGGAAAGTAGAGTAACTCAAGGAAGGAAAGTAGCTGGTGCTATGAAGACCTCTATAAGAAACAAAGGCTTGAGTATTGCAGCTGCACGAGGCTTACATGAAGGAGTGTTAGTGCCAACTTTAACTTACAGATGTGGCATGAAAATGAAAAGTCAAGAGTAAGAGCAGTAGAGATGGGACTGCTGAGGAATGTATATGGAGTAAAGAGAGTGAATAGTACATGGAATAATGTGATACATGAAAGATGTGGAGTGAGCAAGTCTGTGGACACCAGAATTGAAGAGAGTGTACTGAGATGGTTTGTTCAAGTGGAGAGAATGGATGACAAAACAGTGGTGAAAAAGGTATATCTGAGTGAATTTGGAGGAGGAAGGAGGCTATGTTGGGCAAGAAGAAGGTGGAGGGATATGGTGGATAAGTGTGTGAGGAAGAGTGGTACGGAAGCTGGTGAGGCTGAGGGACTGACAAGAGACCGAGCTGGATGGATGAATTTTGTTCGGAGAAGTGCATAACCAGGGAATTGGCACCCTTTTTTAATGTGACAGCTTTCGGACTGGCTCTATCAGATACAGTAGGTATATGTGAAGCTACAGAACGTGGTGAAATTTTGGGGGGCTTATCTGATGGAGCCAGGACTTTGTGGGCTTGAATGATGAGAGAATGGAAGCATGGCCCATTGAACTGGGCAAACTTTGGCTGTCTGAATGTTGCTACTCCTCATCCTGCCCTAGGGTAGGAAAGGAAGTACGGATGATGATGATGAAAATTTTCATTGCTCTCAAACTATCTATCTAGCTATCTATCTATTGTCAGATGCCTTAATCCCATAAGGGATGGCCACAAAAAAATCGCCTCCATGTCATCCTGTCCCCCACCATTTCATTGCCCCGCTCCCAGCTCACACACCCCTCTCTCATATACCTCTCCACTCCATCCCTCCATCTTATCCATGGCCTCCCCCTCCCTCTCTCCCCCTCCGCCTAACTCACATACACTCTCCTCGTCAGTCTGTCACTCTCGGTCTTCTCCACATGGCCAAACCACCTCAGTGTGTTTTTCTTAATGCTTCCTATCACATCCACATCCACTCCACAACTCTCCTTCACTCCCTCATTTGTCAGTCTGTCTCTCCATGTGACTCCACATGCTCCTCTCAAATAACTCATTTTCACTGCTCTCACTCTTGACTTCTGTCCCTCCAACAGGGTCCAAGCTTCACTTCCATACATTAGAGTTGGTTCCCAATACTGTCATGTAGTAGCTTTTTCATTTCCATGCTCACTTCCCTGTTTCTTATAATTGCTTTCAAAGAACCAGCAACCTTTCTTCCCTACTGTACCCTTTCAAGCACTTCACCCTCTAAACTTCCATCCTTACTCATCACACTACCCAGGTACTTAAACGCACTCACATTTTCCATTTCCTCCTCATCCCACCTCACTGTACATTCAATAACTTCACTTCTTTCGAAGACCATAACTTTACTCTCCCCTACATTCACCATTATATTCCATTTCTTACACACTCTCCCAAACTCATCCACCAAGCCTTGCAGCTCCCCTTCGTCTTCACTTACCAAAACAGTATCATCTGCAAACAACAGTACAGGGATGAGTGAGGCTGGTCACTCTCATCTTAAATATCAAGACCAACTTGCCTAGCCTTGGGCTCCTATGCTTCTCTTGGGGCAACATTGAATTACATGATGAATGAATGCCGTCATAACAGGGAGGTGGTAGTCAGGTGGTACAGAAATGATCTCTTGTCTGAAGAGAATGAATTTGATCCTGGGCTGGTACAGCACAGTCAGATGACTGAATTTTGTTAAACTAAACTTTACTAATCTTCCACAAGACCTACTGACATGTCAAAAAAACACCTTCACTAATATGCCCACACCAGTCCTGCATATGATGGCCCTACCATAAGTTCAGTATAGATGCTGGATATATCTTAATGATGAAATGGTGATGCGTGAAGGTGTCGGGCATGCAGAAGGGCTGGTGGCCTCCAGAAAAGACAGCACATATAGTTAACAGACAGTGAGTGTGGCATGGTACATCACTCTACTTTTCTTTCTAATTTTCTCTTTTCAGTACTAGACGTTATTCTGTACCAGTACCATTGTTCCTCCATCGTTTACTGTCAGTAACAGTAATCATGTCATCTTTCCTGCTTTTCTTTCCATGGACTACAAGTTAGTCTCTTGAGTCCAAAACAAGTGACAGTGATGACATTAACTTGCAGCCAATTAAATTAATCAATCATGTAGGGAAAACCATGAGAGGCAACAGGGCTTGTTTGCCGATAGTAATGAATGGACAGAATAAGGCATACTAAATCCTCATTCTGAGTTGCCATTTATGGCATTATGTTTTTGCAAATGAATCGAAAGTCTGGGAGAAGGTTAAGTGCTGTGTGCATCAGTTCTAAATCTTACGTGACTGCTTAAAGTCTTCCAGCCCTGTAATGGCACCTAATGTGTAAATTGGTCACCTATCTTTTAATTTTCTGAACCACGGCAGCCAAGCCTCAGACTCTTCCATTTATTATATGGATCTGGTTCTTATAGTCTTACTGCTTAACCTTCGCTTAAAAAGACTGAAAGAGGAAGTGAAATCTTATGATCCTGAAAGTGCCTTTCATCATTATTTCAGCCATGTACTTAAGATGCAGGGGTATGGGGAAGAGAGAGGGGCAGAAAATCGAGAAGGGGCAGGTGAGGGGGAGACTGAAGAAGTGGGAGAACAGGCGAGGGAAGTGAAGAAAGAAGGGGAGGGGGGGAGGGAGATGCAGGAAGGAAAGAGGTCTAAGGAGAGGAAGGGGGAAGGGGAGGGAGAAGGTGGAGGAGGGGGAGGGAGAAGGTGGAGGAGGGGGAGGGAGAATGTGGAGGAGGGGGAGGGAGAAGGTGGAGGAGGGGGAGGGAGAAGGTGGAGGAGGGGGAGAGAGAAGGTGGAGGAGGGGGAGGGAGAAGAAGAAGGTAGGGGTGAAAAAGGTGGAGGAAGAGGAGGAAGAAGGTATGGCGGAAACTAAGAAAGTTGGGATGGGAAATGGAAGAAAGGGGGGAAGGACAAACAAGGAGGAGAGGAAGAGGATTAAGAAGGGAGAGGTGAAAAGTGAAAGAGATGAGAGGGAGAGGGAGGATGCTTGGATGGAGATGGAAGGGATGGAGGAAAGAGAGGAGTAGAAGAGGGGGAGGGAGATGGTGGGTGGAAGGCGAGGAAAATGGAAGGGAAGGAAGCGCGCGCAAGCAAGCAAGCGAACGAGAAAGAGAGAGAGAGAGAAGGAAAGGGATAGGAGGAGAAAGAGAGGTGGGGAGAGGGAAAGGGCGCAGAAGAGAGAGATGGGGAGAGGGAGGGGGGAGGCAGGTATGGTTTTGTCTCCACTTCTCCCTCGCGGACACTTACACCAAAAGCTACTCCAGCTAAATTTAAATATGAAGATGTCTGTCATGGCGCAGTAAAATGTAACAAAGTCTTATTTGCCCTGTTCTCATTTTTCATTGTGTTGTTTTATCCCTGTTTCATTCCCTTCTGCCTTTTTGCTGAGGAAGTATTTATTTATTTATTTATTTACTTTAAGGGGGAGTCAAAATCACTATTATGGACTGTCTTTTCCATAAATTTCTGCATACGATATTAACCCTTTCGATATGCTGACATCCCTTTTATTTTTTGCACATTATTTATTTGTACATTCTACAGACGACTTTATTCAGCTGAGATACTTCTTTAACGAAGGGTTGTGGATGTAATCCTCATTAATTCCCTCCTCACAATACTCTTTTCTTGACTTGCCCAGTCTCTCTCTCTGCTCTATTTTCCTGCTTTAATGCGATTGTGTATAAGCACTTGTCTTGCGTGTGTGGGGGGGGGGAGGGGAGGGCATACCGCTCACCTTCCTATCTTACTATCCTATCACTAGGCCCAGGAATGTACAGTGTGTGTGTGTGTGTGTGTGTGTGTGTGTGTGTGTGTGCGGTGTCTGTGTATCTGTGTGTATGTGTTTATTATGTGGCATTTGGCTGTGAGGAGTGTCACAGCAACCTCTTGGCGTTATCGGTTCTGTCTCTCCTGCCGCAGTGTCTCGTTCCACACAACTTTGCGGGTAATGAGGATTTACAACTGAAGCTGGGTAGGTGCTCCAGACGTGACCTGAGATGCGAGGTGCCTGTCCATCTCTTAGCTTCAGAAGTTACTCTCAGCACACAGACAGACAGACAGACAGACAGACAGACAGACAGACAGACACACACACACACACACACACACACACACACACACACACACACACATTTTTTTTTTCTCTTTCCCCGACGTATTATTGTCGATGTGAGTTGGGTGTGCTACAGAATGCACAACATCGGCGTTTTCTTACTTATCTCACTTCTTTCTTGTAGCTTCCCCATTTCTACCAGGGATTAAATGATTTCGGTTTTCCTAAGTGCGTTGTAGAGTGAAGTTAATGATCCTGTAGGCGGATCAAGACAGAACACGTAGCATGGATATTTCTCACTTTTTTCTCATTCCACGGCCATTTCTTTCTTAATCCTCCCTAGGACCTTAGCATGCCATCCTTGAAAATTTTACGTCAATCGGTGTTAAATGGCATGTAACTGGGTGGATCTCTCTCTCTCTCTCTCTCTCTCTCTCTCTCTCTCTCTCTCTCTCTCTCTCTCTCTCTCTCTCCCCTCTCTCTCTCTCTCTCTCTCTCTCTCTCTCTCTCTCTCTCTCATTCCTTAAATCCTCCCTACGTTACTTCTTTCTCACTTCTTCCTTGCTTCGTTTACATTTCTGCTATGGAGCAGATAATATTGCTTTGGCTGCTATTTTTGGAAAAGCCTTGTACAGTAAAGTTTATTCTGATGCGGCTGGGGTATGACTGGAAAGTGTTTACGTGTAATGACAAATAGTCTTAGCGTCAACTGACATCCAGGGCTCTTTTTCTCGTCGGACGAGGAACTTACCAGGCCAATATAGGGCTCGGCCTCCAGTACAGGTGGAGGAAAACTACATACGAACGAATGGATGAGGAAACTCCCTAACATCGTTTCGTAAGCGATTTATCTGGTTATTACA